>PVJX010020717.1:0-32945 GCA_004027295.1 Dolichotis patagonum
GAGGCGGGTGCCGTGCTGGCCGATCTTATCTTCACTAATAGTAGCCCCAGGACCTCTTATTCTAGTGGGTTTTTGCGCTTTAGTTTCTTTCTGTGTTGTGAGAGTCTATCTCTCTCTGTTTGGGTCTCTCCAGGGTGTTTTATTCTGGCATTTGAGCTGTCTCTCTCAGAGAGGGTCTCTCTCCTGCTACCTACCAGTCCGCCATCTTGTCTCTTCCCCCACTATGTCCAGAATCTACCTGTAAAGCTTAAAGGAAAAGGACATTTAGGTTTCTCAGATGGCCAAATAGCTCAGTTTGAGTTGGGTGATGTGCAACTTTAGGACGAATAACTCCATCTTAGCGTAATCTAGTCTGCTGAAGCCCAAAGCTGGAGTTTAGCTAACAGTAGCTATTTCAAAAAGAGGGACTTAAGGCTGATAACAAGCTGCAGGAGGCTGGTGGGAGACAGGAGACAGGAGAGAGGAGCCCCCCGCCCCCCCTGCAGGTAGGCACCTTTATTTTGCAGCTGCTTCCTACGCCTGGCTGCGCGAGCTGCCCCATAACTGCACTGGGAGCCATTTGCTGTGCCTGAAGTAGGCTTCAGACCTAACCCAGGTGACCGCCCTGCGCCTCTCTAGATGGTCCTGCCCCTCTGCAGCCCTCTCCTTTCAGTCCACGAGGACCCCTTCCTCCCCATGACCAAACAAAGCCTGACTTGTGCGCGCCTGAGCCCTTTACCCCTTCGCAAGCGACCTCCCCACATCTTCAGCGTAGGGTTCCCCTGCGCTGCAGCAGTGTATGTCCCCAGAAGTCTCTTCTGAGTAGCACATTCCTGCTGATTTGTGATTTCTGTGCCAAGCGGAGCATCTGAGCTGGTCACATCAAAAGGTGTTGGTGCTGATGGTGGCTGGAGCAGAGAGTGACTGGAACTTCAGGGAACTGTCAGGAGCTCTTATCCAGGGCCTGGGAGAGTCCCTGGGACCTGCTGGTAGCTACGGGCACCGAGAAGGAAGGAGAGAGACTAACACCGAAAGAGCTGAGCGTGGCTGGCATTCGAAGCCCGGGGCTCTTAGCGCCAAACAGCCCCTTCACCAAGTCAGGATTCTGTACAAGCTGAGCAAGAACCCCCAGCTGACTGGTACCACTGTGGAAGCTGGTTTGGGGCCTTTCCCTATCCAGGCCCTGAGAAGTGGGCTCAAGCACCAGCCCACATTTGATGTCCATCCTACCTGTGGCTAAGAATCCACACTAGCTGCTGACAGTAAGGTGCAAAGAGCAAAAGACCTAAGAAGGGCAGAAGGCAAGAGGTCGGGACCAAAGCCCCTACTGTGAGGCCAGAGGCCATGGAGCCCACATTTGAGTTATGGCTCTGCTAAGTATGTTTGAACCAAAACCACAACATGAATCTCTCTCTCTCTCTCTTTTTTTTTTGAGACAGGGTCTCACTATATTGCCTAGGTTAGCCTTGAACTTACAGGGATCCTCCCATCTCAGCCTCCTGAGTGTTGGAATTACAAGTGTGCACCACCACGCCCAATTTATGAATCATGATTTGATGTTGAAAAAATACATGGGGCAGCCTAGGTAAGACTATTGGGTGCTAGTTCAGAGCATGAACTTGCCAATCTGAGCACACAGGAGGGTGCCACCGATTGTTAGCTGTGTGACTCTGGGTAAGTTTTGTCACTTGGCATAAGAGAGTGAGACGCCGGCCTCTCAGGTGAGCACCAGGTAGAACGTGGCTTGCGAAGGCTTCATGCAGGACCTGGGAGCTGCTGGAAGGAGCTCCTCCCTGAGCCAGGGCCAGTGCCTGGGACAGCCCAGGGCATGCTGAGGACAGAGGAAGAGACGGGAAACCCAAGGAGAGGAACCCAGACCTGACGAGAGACAAGAAACAGCACAGCACTGTGAGGGGGGAAAGGAGCTGAGTCAGCCCTGGGCTTAACCCGCTCAGGCCCCTCCTCGATGCCCTGGCACTGCAGGGATATGGTCCACCAACTTGCTGAGCCTTGCAGGGTGGGTGTCCAAGCTAAATGAGGCAGTGCGTGAGATCCTAGCGCACAGCAGGAATTGAGTTACCGTAACTGGTATCTATAATGTAAAACTTCACTATCAAAATATCATGCTTTGTGAGTCTAGCCTGTCTCTTGTGTGCAAGAAAACATTTATCTGAGAGACAGACAGAGACAGAGACAGAGACAGAGACATAGAGAGACAATGAGAGAATGAGAGACAGGCAGAGAGAGAGAGAGAATGAGAGAATGAGAGAATGAGAGACAAGCAGAGAGAGAGACAGAGAGAGAGAGAGAGACAATGAGGAGAGAATGAGAGACAGGCAGAGAGAGAGAGAATTTCTTGGTGTGTGCCCACCGGGGTACTTGGCTGGCCCAGGGCAGCCACCAGGTGGCGTGGTCAGTCCTCACCCCCAGTGAATGTACATTTATTTCCAGGTTTGGGAATTTGTCCGAAGCTGGGCCAGCAGCTTAGCTGGAAGTGAGCAGAATAGGAAGTCTCAGAGCATGAATGGGAAGGCGAGGGAGGAGGGTCACGGCAGGAGGAGGGGAAATAGCTCAGCCCTTCCCACAGATACCTGTGATGAACACAAGCTGTGGACGTGGGAAGCCAGGCTGCATGGCTCTTTCCTGGACCCTAGGGCGTGCCTGGCGCCCCTGGCAATCACCATGCAAAGTTCCCACAGAGCATCAGCCTGAGTGCCCCACCTTGGACGGGGCAGGTGGGGGGAACTTAGCATCAGTGAGTCCGTCTTGATCTTTAGCCTGGCTTCTCCTGGAGCCTGGGGGGCGGGGCTTAGCCCCCCCCAAAAAACGGCCACTGTCACCTTGCTTTAACGCTGCTTTACAAATCACCATTCTTCAGTCAGACAAGACCAAAGAAGCCTCCTCCTCCCAGCAGGTCACACTGGTCACTCTCAGCCATAGCTGAGAAACGGGACAGCGGGGCCTTCTCCAGCTCTGCCACCTCTGGCTGTCGCTGTAAAATGTCCTCTGCGGACCAACGCAGGCGCAGATCCTGGCAAGAGTCACCACAGAGTCCCAGGGAGCTGCGGCAGTGCGAGCCAGCTGCTGGCCCAGAATGCCAGGTGACTGACTCCAGCCTCGTGTCTCCAAGCCAGCAGAGTGAGGTCTCACAGCTCAGGTGGTCACAGCTCAGGTGGTCACAGCTCAGGTGGTCACAGGTCCGATGGTCTCTCCTGCAGCGACACAAGCACACCCTTCCCCGTTCTGCACCCAGGATGGGCTGGCCTCTGCACCTGGGATTACAGTCCCTGACTCATCCCCCGATATGGCCCTTACACTCCAGGGTCTAGGGCACTAAATTGGCTAATTCTTTTTAGTTGTGACACTTTTTCAGCGTAGTACTCACATTATAGCACTGCAGCCAGTCTAACAGACCTCCTGGCCCAGAATTTCTCCGTGACCCTGCTTGCAACGCCATAAGCCTCCGTCCAAGAAACCACCGTCAGGCAGGGAAGGTGATAACCCTGACGCCAGCCCTAGCCCTAGCCCAAGACCCCTGTGGTCTCCAGAGACGCTGGAGGGTGTGGGCTGAGCTCAGAGATTGGGGTGCCCAGGGTGGGGACAAGCACAGGGGCCACTGGGGTGAGGTGGCGACACCGGAAAAGCACTCAGAGATGATGCTATGCGCCGTGCTTCTGCTCGGTTTGGTTTTTGGCCCGTAGGAGCCGGCAGGAGGGGAAGAGGGCAGGGGCCTCCGCGCTGGGGCAGCAGCGGCAGTGGCAAAAGGCTGAGGGCAGAGCTGCGGGTGCAGGCGGCTGGGGCTGCAGAGGGGTGGCTTCGGGTGCGGCCCAGGGCATGGTGGGTGAGGGGCGGCTGAGGAGGGGCCAGGCCTTCTGGGTTGGCAAGGGTCCCCCTGCATCTGCGGTGCCCTCTCTCTGGCAGAGCTGTGCGCAAACTTCGTGCTCCTAAGTAAAGGTGGGCGATGGGCAGCCTGGCCACTCTGGTGGCTTTGCCACAGTCTCTGTGTGAGCTCCAGGGCTTGAACTTGAAAAATTGTGCAGCTGCTCTCTTAAAATAATGGCAAGATGTGGCTACATTTGCCTTTTCATGTCTGTAAATAAATTGTATTTTACTCAGAGCCTTAAAAAATCACGACAAGCCCCGCATGGTGGCACATGGCAGTAATCCCAGCACTCTGGAGGCTGAGGCAGGAGGATGGCTGGGAGTTCTAAGGCCAGCCTGGGCTACATAAATGAGTTCAAGCTAGTCTAAAGTACATAGTGAGACCCTGCCTCAAAACAAAATAAAACAAAACAAAACACCCAACAAAGCTGGGTGCATGGATATACAACTGTAGTCCAGTTATTTGGGAGGCTGAGGCAGGAGGACTGCTGGAGCCCAGCACTTCAACACCAGCCTGGGCCATGTAGTAAGACCTTGTTGCAAAAACAAGACAAGACGAACAAAAAGGAACACAAGACCCAGCTCGTTCTTTTCTTTCTAATGGAAATTTGCCAGCACATTCACTGAAGTGCCCTCTTATTTTGTTAGAAATCTAATCATGTTTATTTGTAACATTACATGCAATGATTACATATAAATATTATAATTTCACGGAATCAGGCACAGAAGCCCTATGCAGAATGAAACAGTCTTTGGTGAAAGGGACACATCTAGTTTTGAAAGCAGATTTTACACTCTGTGTGTGTTAATTACATAGTACAAACCGTAAATTGATTGCAATTCAAATTTTTCATAATTGCCTTGTGATAGCAATCAAATAAGCATCAATAAATTGCTTAAGACAGGGTTTGATAGTGATGAAGAATGAAATATAGGCATCTTGGAAAAACTAGAAATATATTTCAATTCCCAGACTGCTGTGTTACAAAGCACCAGTGTGGAAGGAGGTGCCCGGAAACATTCCTGCAGAGTTAGGATACCCGCTGGCCCCAAGGATGGGTCCCTTCTCTGTAAATAAAAACACAGGGCCCTAGACACACTGTAATTAGTTTAACCAAAGAACTGTTTCCCAGAATACTTAGAGGAAGATTCCTGGAAATACAGTACTTTGTATAAACTTCAGTGGGGCATCATTACCTGGCGACGTGGACACTGACACGCCGAGAACTCACTCACCACATCTATGCCAGGTGAAGGCATCTTCCTCACCGACCCGTCCCGTGTTGAATCTATCAGCACGTCTGTCCAGTTCTTTATGTGGTGCTGTGGAAGGGGCCCGGGGCCCTGCATGTACTAGGCAAGCTGCCCCGGCCTCCTGTTGAATCCTGATTGCTTGGTACTCAATACTAAATCAGATACATTTAGAAAACTTTTACAGAAAGCTTACATCTGCTCAGCAAGTATACATATGCATGGTCAACAAAAGAAATGTCAGTTTTCTGGTAGGTTCTGGCACATTAAGTCAGTTCCTCATTTCTGGAGGGAAAGAGAGAGAAGCAGACAGACAGAGATAGACAAGGAGACAGAGAGACAGAGAGAGATGTAGACAGAGACAGGCAGAAAGAGAACAAGAAAGACTAAATGTCTTATTTAAGCAAAGCCTTAAATCTTGTTCGTATTAAACCTTTACTTCTGAAATAACTGTAGATTCTGAGATAGTTATAGATCATTATAGCTTCACATGCAGTTTTAAGAAACAACATAAACTTCCTTCCCCATCTTCTACTGTATTTCTCCTCATGGTAGCACCTTGCCAAAGTACAGTTTTGTGACTTGGATTTAATACTGAATCGTTCAGTTATACCAAATATTTCCATCATTACAAGGCTCTCTCGAGTTACCTTTTTATAGTCCAAACCATCTCTCTTGCTTTCTTCCCTCTTTCTTGGGAATCTCTAATTGATTTTCCATTCCTATCATTTTGTATTTCAAAATGTTACATACATGGAATCATACAGCATGTGAGTTTTAAGAGTTGACTTTTTGCACTAAGACTAGTTCTCTGGAGATTATCCAAGCAGCTGCCAGTATTGGTAATTGGCTACTTTTTATGGCTGAGTGATATTCCATGATCTAGATGTAACACAGTGTGTTTTATCAGCCATCAGGTTAATGGACATTTGGTTGTGTCCAGTTTATTGTGGGAGACAATTCCAGTGACTCCTTTTGAATGCAAAACAATTACTATGACTTTGATTATTTGGAGACTCATTTCCTTACACTGATATATAGAGAGCTGGCTAGGGTATTTCCTTCTCTCCTCAATTGGCTCTAAGCATTGAAAATAAGCCTAGCCGAGGTACTGATGTGTAGTCTCTAAAGACAGTTTCCTGTTTCTTCTCTTAGTGTTCTTCATACAGGATATGAGCACAGTGGGATGTTAGAGCCAGTCAGCTCCAGGAATGTCAACTGGGTACTAGCCTCAAGGTAAGCAGGCTATGACTCCCCAGGGCACAAGAGTTTGCATATCAGAAACTAAAGGACAGCCTCCCAAAACAATGCCATTTCTTCCTTAATTAGATTGTGTGAATGATCCTTCTGCATATCTTTATCTCTGCAATTTACAGAGATGCTTCTCTCCCTGCCTGGCCAGCCAGCTCAAGTTACTCAGGTAATTCCCGCCACCCTGTCACTCATCCCTGAGCCACCCCCCTTCTTCACAAGATAATAAATTCTGGGAGAGGCCCACGATCAGGGCCTTTGTCCGCATGTCCTCACGAGGATTGGATTTAGGACCCCTTGGTTGCCCTTAACTTGGAATATGTCTTGGTGTCTTTACTCCACCGTGGGTTGCATTGCAGGTGGTAGACTGGAATTAACTTGCTAGGATTCCAATAACATCTCAATGGGATTACAAATATAACTTTTTGGATTGTGAAGAAAACTAGAAAGAGGGTTACAATACTTGGATGACTGTATACAGTATTTGGGATTATGATAGTTTATATTTTTGTTTGCTCGCTTTTTTGAGACAGGGTCTTGCTATGTAGGGCAGGCTGGTCTCACTGTGTAGCCCAGGCTGGCCTTAAACTCACAGTGATCCTCCTGCCTCAGCCTCTCAAGTGTGGGGATGACAGGTGTGCACCACCATGCCTGGCCTGTCTAGTGTTTGAATGCTGTGAGTGATTCATCTACATGTTTTCATGTACATACATTTTCACTTCTCTGGAACCAATACCCAGGTGTACAATTGCTGGTCTGTATGGCAATTATGTGTTTTCTTTTTAATGAAACTACGAAATGGCCTTCAGCGTGGCTATCCCAGCAGCAGTGTATAGCTGCTCCAATTTCTCTGCATCCTTGCCAACATCTGGTGTCACCACTGCTTTTTCTTGCAGCAGTTCTGCTAAGTGCAAGTGGTATTGCATCGTGGTTCGAGTTTGGCCAAGTTCCCTCATGACAAAGATTCTGCACGTCTCTCACACACTCTCCATCGCAGATCTTCTCCTGTCCTCCTCTGTCTAAGTGGATTTGCTGGCTGAGCTTAGAGACCTCTGTCTGTGCTGGCCACTGGTCTTCTGTCAGACATGTAGTTTACAGATATTTTCTCTTGGTCTGTAGTCTGTCTTTGGGTCTTCTAAACATGATCTTTTGCAGAACACAAGTTTTAAATTGTGACCATGTTTAATTGATCAAGTTTTTCATGGAATATATCTTTAACCTCAAGTTTACACTCTTTGCTTAGCTTTTAGTCTTGAAGGTTTTCTATTTCTGTCTATAATTATAGGTTTACATTTTATGTCTACAGCTACGGTTTCTTTGGAGTTAATGTTCATATAAGGTTGGAAGATTAGTCCACTCGCCCCAGCACATTTATTGAAAAGATTGTTCTCCTTGGGTTCAATTATTTTATGCTTTTGTGAAAAAAATGGTTAAGCACAATTTTGTGAACTTGTTTCATGTCTCTGCTCTGTTATTAATCCTGTTTATGCATCCACCAATAACAGTCTTGAATACTGCTGCTCTTTAATAAACCTTGCCATTGGGTGGGATGATTTCTCCTGAGAGATTGTTTTAACTCTTCTGAAGCCTGCAAAGCTTGAAACATAACTTTTAGAATAAGTGTGTATTTCTCTGCAAAACCTTGTTGGGGGTTTGATAGAAATAACATTAAACTAAGAGATCAATTTGGAGAGAACAGATATCTTTACTATTTTGGGCCTTCCAATCCATGAACATAGTATCTCTTTTCACATGTTTAGGTTTTTTATTTATTTCATTAGCATTTAAAAACTTCCAACATATAAATCCTGTGCATGTTTAGTTACGCTTATACCCATGCATTTCATCATGGAGTGCCAAAAAATGCTACTATGCTTTTGGTTCTAGCTGCCATACACTCACGGCTGGAACATTCAAGTGGGACTACATTTTCAGGGCTGTTCTCGCACCTGGAGACTTGCTGCATCTACTAGTTGCAGGGGCTTTCTGATTTTGCAGGGGGTGGGGTGGGATACCAGGGATTGAACTCATGATCTTGTGCTTGCCAGGCAGGAGCTGTGCCACTGAGCTATATCCCTGGCCCACTGATTTTTAAAGAATATATTATTTGACATTTTCTATGTAGACCATCATGTTATCTGTAAATGGGGCTACTTTTCTTTCTTTCTAATTGATAGGGATTTTATTTCTTTTTCTTGCCTTATTGCTATGTTTAGAGCTTCTAGTCTGAAAAATTTTAATCAATAAATTTCTAGACATACTCTTGCCTGAATGGGACTCATCTGACTCAAAGCTATGAATTTTCAACCCTTTTCTTACAGTTCTACCTGTTCTGATTTCCTGCAATTTGGATTAATAGCTGACAAAATTTGCCAGTGGTTAGAAGCAGAAGCCACTCGGCGAAGCCCTCTGAAGCTTACAGGACCCTTACTGAGTGACAAGGAGCCTGACTATGGCAGCAAACCCAGTGGAGGAGCATTATCCTCAAGACAGGGCCAGGAGGCAGAAGAGCTCCAACAACAAAGGTCTGAGGTTGACTTATGGAGCGCTTCTGAGCTTGTGGCTTATTCTTCCAGTTTCTCTCCATCCTCTAAATTAGGGTCAGTAATAATTTTAAAGTCTGAGAATACAGAAAACCCTTAAGGGGTTGCATTATTCTTACGTTTCAGGAACTGCCACTGTTAGGAACTCTTCTGAGAACTGGCGTACAACAAATAAAAGAATACTGCACATCTTACTATGTTTTAGTAATAGGCACTTAAAACATATTTGGAGAACTCAAGCTCTCTGCATGTCTTATTTTGCTAAGTGAAAATAAAGCATAATCGTTGATAACACTGGCTTACTTTAAGAATGTGCATTTCCTACGTTAGTGGTGTGCTGTTACATTATTTAACACTCCTGATCCACCAAAGAGAGTTTACTGCTGTGAAGACAGGGGCTGGACACTGCCAGATCCTTTGTGGATTTACTACGGGAAGTCTTGGATATGCACACGTAGGTACACCCGGGCCTTGGGTGTGGACCCAAGTGCAATCTACTTTCTTGCAAACACCAGGCACTCCAGAATAGAGTTTCTAAAAATTTAAAATCTGTAGTAAGAATCCCATCTCAGAGACCCCTTCCCGCTGCATCAGTGATGAATCGTGCCCGGGCAGGTTAGTCAGCCTCTGCTGCAATCACTCTACTGTTTTTTCTGGCTCGGAGACTCTCTGTGCATCTCAGCGACTCTTCTGTCCTTATGACCCGAGGGTTTTACAGCACCGCCCCTCCACAGTGTGCGGTGAGCTGTAGAGTGTGACCATGGATGGGGCTGACCAGGGGATGCTGACTCGCCCTCTCGGGGCCTCGGTCTCCTCGTCTGTAATTGGTGAGGATGGCAAGTGCATTACTGGTTGGAGGGCTAAGTGAGGTGGTGTCTGCTAGGGCCTGGCCCAGGGCTGGGCAGGGATCAGAGCCTCAGAACTGACTGCTTCCTCCTCCTCGCCCGCATCATCTTTGCTTCCCTGGTTCCACCTTCTTGCATCTCTGCACACCACGCAGGGATGTGTTTTTATTTTGGATGCCACGGGTGTGGGAGAGGAGCTCTCAGACACCTGAGCAGCTGGGGATCTCGGAAACTTGGTGCAAAATCCACCACATTCTCTTCAGTGTCCTCATGCGACACTGCATGAGGTGCTGCGGGGTCTTACACTGTCTGTCGAGTTACAGTGGGGAAAACTGTAAGTGACCAATGCATTCTAGCAAACATGACTCAGTAAAGCACCTGCCTTGCAGAACCACGGAGAGTCATCCACCATAGTCCTCCAGCCCCGCCCTAAACGCAGTACCGAGGCTGTGGGATGCGCGGTCAGCTCCTCCGTGGCGGTCCTGGTGAGCTTCCATCCAAGATCCAGCTTCTGGCACAGCAAGCAACAAAAACACTCTCACGAGACAAAGCAGTCACATTGTAGGACAGGCATGATTTCTTTTTTTTTTTTTTTTTAAAGAAAGGAACGACAGCAGTGTTGATGTGCCATTTGGACAGCCCACAGGGACTTCCGGATAGGTGAGTCTGGATTGAAACGCAGCATAGGTGGCTGCCGGGTGGAGTCTCTGTAGGACAGGGGTTTGCAGAGGACCCCTCAGATGGCATGAGTGCAGCACGAAGTCCCTGTTCACCTCTCTCCCTCATCCTGCTGCAGGGACAACAGGCAGCTAGGGAGCCTTCAACTGAGAGACCGCAGCCAGGAGCTGCCCTCAGCATTAAAAGATTTTCATTTTCCTGCAAACACTGAGGAATTTCTTCTTACTTGCTCAGGCCTTCCTGGGAACAGCTTTGAAATATTCCTCCCTTGAGACATCAGAGACGGCTCCATACCATTTCTGAAGCCAGATGTGTTCTATGTTCATCTTCATAAAGAACCACTCATACTGCCGTGGCCACTTCCGCATCCCCGGATGCCTGCCGGAGCAAGGAGAAAGCACAGTGAAGGTGTTCTGGTCCAAGAGGTGCACCTGGGTTAGCTCCTGGGCCATATGGGGCTGACAGTGGCTGATCAGCCCAAGGCCAGGAGGCCAGGAGTCAGGGTCCCTGGACAGGTTCAGGAAGCCAGCAAGCTGCGATTGCTCCATCCACTGGCCCCAGCTCAAGGCTTGAGCCGAACTCCTGGGTTGGAGTCCCAGCTCACCTTGCAAGCGCCCAGCACCTCACCTGTTTCAGGAGTGATGCTGATGGCACTGGGCCATGACACTGTGTGCAGGCCAATGAGGAAGCACATCTGACACACCCGGGCCAATGAGGAAGCACACACAACACACTCAGGCCAGTGAGGAAAGGCACCTGACACACGTGGGCCAATAAGAAAGCGCACCCGACACACGTGGGCCAATGAGGAAGCACACCTGACACATCCGGGCCAATGAGGAAGCACACCCGACACACATGGGCCAATGAGGAAGTGCACCTGACACATCCGGGCCAATGAGGAAGTGCACCTGACACATCCGGGCCAATGAGGAAGCGCACTCGACACACCCGGGCCAGTGAGGAAGCACACCCGACACACCTGGCTCAGACAAGTGCTTAGCAGGCACCTGTGATTGTGAGCAGGAAGCATCAAGACAGGCTCCATACAGCCCTGCAGGAGATGTTCGGCTAGCCAGCTGGAGGCTGCGGGCCTGCTCATGGCGAGGTGTTTCCTGCACAAGCCCAGCACTGCCCATCCAGGCTGACAGCCAGCCGGGGGCACACAGCATGGTTGTCACTTGCCACCTTGTGCAGCTAACCCTTCCCCACGGACCCCAACACACATTGTAATTCCTTGAGGGCAGCGACTGGGCTCCCCCACTTTGAACTTCACAAAAATAAAATTCCTTTTAATCTAAAAGCTCTAGAATTCAAAGACCAAGTCTAGACTGGAAAAAATATTTGTAACACAGCAAAAGCAATAATAAACCGTCTGAGGGGAATTTGACAATGTCTGTGGTAATGAGCTGACTAAAAGGCTGAGGAATTTTCATTGCAGGGCAGGACATTGCTGGGGTTGGAAAGATGTAAGAACTGTGCCTGGGGTACCTCTGTGTGGGGCCCCCAGAGTGGGTGACACAGGGCCACCTGCCACTGCCCACGACACCCTGCGAGAGGTTGGTTGTGTGAGACCAGAGAAGGGCAGCTCTGAGCACTTGTCATCCTGTAAAAGGTGTCAAAGGTGCAGCGCTGACCTTGACTTTTATTACTGTATAATTCTGGGCAAACGAGTTTACTGAACTTAATTTTTATGAGTACATCAACATACGTGTGCGTACAGTCTGTAGTACACAGCGATGCATACCTCATGGGGGGCTGGTACATGTGCACGACGCACCGTATTTCCTTTCTCATCCCCCCCCCCCCGCCTCTATCTCTGGGCCGACTGATACTGGGACTTGACCCACCTTGAAAACATGACTTGCTTGGCAAATTCGACTTCTTCTGGTGTCACCGTAATCATTCGGCCAGTGAGTGTTAACCGGGCACAGCGAGGGTCTTCCGGATCGACAATGTTTTTTCTACAGGTGAAAGACATTTCTTATTTGTTAAAACAATGATAGGTAATCAGCCTGAAATATGAAGGATTTTATTAAAAATAAAAAAGAGTGACATTACTGATATCATTAGGACTTTCATTATAAATTTTCTTCTTGGAACAGGGGATTGAACCCAGGGGTACCACACTGAGCTCCACTCCTAACTTTGTTTTTATTTTTTGTTTTGAGATGGTCTGGTTATGTTGTTAAGTTGCCCACGCTGGCCTCAAACTTGCCATGCTCCCACCTCAGCTTCCCAGAGTGCCGGGGTCACAGGCCTACACTACCACACCTAGCTATTGTAATTATTTAAAATGTTTTGATATAGGTTGTGTGATGGGAGTGTCTTTGTAAGTTAGATCTCACTGTGGCTGTTTGATGACATCTGAGGTCGAGGTGCACTGCCCAGGAAATAGGTTTGTTATTGAGAGAGGATGGAGTCAGAGGGAGAGCTTTTGAAAGGTGATTGGCTCGTGGGCACCCCACTCATCAGAGGATTAACCTATCGATGAGTTCATAGCTAAATGTACTGCTGTGGGGGCGGGGCTGGTTGGAAGAGGCAGGCCACTGAGGCTGTGCTCTAGAAGGGCTTATCGCCCTCTGCAGCACCTCTCTTGTCTGCTTCCCGGCTGCCGTGAGGTGACCGGTGTTCTCCCTCCATCCCCTTGTACCATGATGTTTCTGCCTTGGGGCCAGCTGACCACGGACTGAATCTGCTGAACCATGAGCCAAAATAAACCTCTCCTTTACACTGTGGGTGGCCAGCAGAGTGTGCGGCAACAGGAAAGCTGAATAATACACTGGCCTTGTAGCCTCTAGAAGTGTGAGAAAATCAGTTTTTGTGTTCTAAGCCACCTTGTTGGTGGCCCAGAAAAACCTACAACCAAGATGATAAGGACTGAACGATGCTCCAGAAACAGGAATGTCAAAGCTTCCCCCTTGGCCTTGCGTGCTAAGTTCCCTGCAGGTGTATTTGCTATGGCGGTGACAGGGATTACACTGAGGTGACAGTGGATAACACATTACACGGGCAGGCATCAACCTATAACATTTTGAAACTATCTTTTTTGGCTTAAAATAGAGACTGGCAGTATTTGTGACAGGTCCTCTTCCATGGAGCCCAGAAAGTGTAGAAAATGTATATTCACGTGGATCCTAGAAGTGTGTACTTTTGCCATCCTAAAGATATGACTAGCATCATAGTCAAAGCTGGGCCCACTTTAAGCAGACCATAGAAGGCTGTGGGTGGGATGTGCAGATCAGTTCAAATTTCCATGCCGAGCTACTTACTCATTTGCTTGGTTTCATCATTTGGTTACCGCTTGGGGGAAAGACGAATGCTAACTTTTTCCATCTGTCATTATGCAGCACATATGTATCTTAGGGTTTAAAGCACCTGACTTGTTTGATCCTCGCACTATTCTTGTGATGTAGCAAGACTTCCAAACTGCAGTACTGATGCGTCTCGGTCAATGCAGCAGCGCTGGGTTAATCAAACCCTGCACATTCCAAAGAAAGCTGCGTCCTCGGGCGGACGGGTCCTTGGCCAGCTTCTACAGGACACCCGTGTCCCCGAGATAGCCCTCCCAGTGGGAGTGCTTTTGTATGGCTGAGGCCCTGAGCCACACTGCGTGGTGTGAGCGCTCGAGAGTCACTCAGGGATGGTAGCACCCGTATGACTGAGTTAAAACAGAAATCTTGCACTCAGAGGCCCAGCTTGCTTTTTTAGCTGGCAATACTTTGCACATGTTGCTGTGCCTTTGTGTGGGGAGAATGAAATGCATCCTCTTGCGACTCCACAGGGAGGAGATGCGGGGCTGGGGGGCAGTGTCTGGTGTCTCTTGCATTTCGCCTGACACACCTGGTGCCTCTGACGCTGTTGCCCTGTATCCTCTCACACTCCATCCCTGTGGACCTGTGAGCCCCCCATCAGCCCTGTGAGCCCTCATGCCAATGTGGGGAGTCCACAGACGTGGCCAAGAAGACCCTGACAACTCTTCTTTCCACACATGGGCGAAATCATAAAATTGCTTTCTTGAGGCATGAATCCCTAAAACTCATTCTTCCCCAGTACATTACCTTATATTACATTCCATGCTCCGGAAAGCCACAGCTGTCAAACAAAGCGCGTGTATTGCTCCTACGTAAGGACTTGTCTTTACCTGCCTGGAAGCTTTTCTTTACTAAACACCCTGTCGAGCTGTACCAGGTGAGGGCCACAGTGGACACGCCTGCGTACTCGGTAAGCTGCGTCCTGTGGGAACCCTGTGTCCCATCGGAAGGTGTTCTGGTCTGCCATATGTTTGCCACTGCAAAAATGGAGGTGCTGAGTTGTGAATTTTTCTTGTGGGTTAAAATTAAAAAAAAAAAGACAGGATATAATTACAAGAATGACTATAAAAACAGAATCTACATTGTATTTTGTGGGGGGAAAAACCGCTGAGATGCATAGGAGAAAATAAGAAACAGTAAACAGGAATGAAATTTACGTGCTGGAAATATTAGTGTTTGTGTCCACTGAGAGAAGACTGTCATCAGTTTTGTTTACCACTGAAATTAATTCAGGAAAGCACTGGAATTAGCACTCCTAGGTCACTATAGAAAACCACACTGCCTTTGCATTTTGCTTCTCCTCTGCTGGTGGATACACAGAGTAGAAAGGAGATTACAGATGCAAATAGCTAAATAGAGAACTTCACATTTGCGTAGTAGGAAACACAGCTAAGCCTGGTGTCACTTTCTTCTAGCTACTGCCAGCAGGCGAATGGCACCTGGAAGACGCCCACACCTCATCTCTGGGACATGTGAATGTGTTACCTGGAGCAGCAAACGGGAATTTCGGCTGCTTTGAGGTGGACTCTGGGTAGGAAGGATATCCTCCGTGATCGGCTGGGTCAAGCGCAAGCACAAGCTTCCTTAAAAGTAGATGAGGCGGGCAAAAGGGAGCCATTGAGGCGTGGGGGACCTGGCTGGCCTTTCCTGTCTTTGAGTAGGGAAGGGATCGCAGGCCATAGATCCTGGGGCGGCCTGCAGAAGGCAGAAAACTCCCTTAGAGCCTTCGGAAAGGAGTGCAACCCTGCCAACCCCGGGCTTTAGTTCTATACCTTCAGGATGGGGTGTGTGGGTGTGTATGTGTGTGTGTGCGCGTGTGTGCTATTTTTGCAGTCCCAGGGAGGAAATTCATGGCCTCACACATGCTGGGCAAGCACTTTGCCACTGAGTTTCACCCTTGGTCCATTTGCGTTGTCTGCAGCCACTAAGTGGTGAGAGTTTGTTACAGCAGCAACAGGAAACTCATACACCCTCTATGGAACGCAGGCTGCGCCCCCACCCTCTGACATCTGTGTACAACACATTGGGGGATGCTGAAATGGCTCGAGAGTACAGCACTGTTCAGTCTTAGATCTAAAATGTGCCCTCACAGAAGCTCATGTGTTTGGAAGTCTGACCCGATTGGAGGTGGCAGGTCACTGAGGGTGAGGCCGGAGAGGGTGTGTTTTTATCCTCAGCTCTATAGGCTGGGTATTGAGCAGCTCGAATCAGCCATGCAGGTGCCATAACACCTACATGACTGAATTAAAATAAAACCCCTGCACACCAAGGTCCAGCTAGCTTTCTTAGTTGCTGTGCTTTGCACACACTGCCCTGCACTGGTGCAGGGAAACGGAATGTGTCTCCAGGCAACTCCATGGAGTTTCCACCCCCTTCCTTATTCCAAGACTTGCTTTGCTGTTTCTACTTCCTGGCTGCCGAGGGTGGAGCTGCTTTCCTGCACCCTTACTTCCTGTCGTGCTGTTTCTTCCTTGGAGCTGGCCAACCATGGAACCCACCAAAACTGGGAGACAAATTAAATTTCTCCTCCTTTTAACTGCAAGTGTCCTGTATTTTGTCCCAACAACAGGAAAGTAACTGATACAGAAAATTAGTCCTGGAGAAGTGTGTCATTGCTGTGGTTATACTGACCTTGTGATGCAGAGGCTTTGGGGACTGGAAGAAAAGTTTGGAAAGGTTTTAAGAAATGGGTTACTAAAAACCTTTGAATGCTGTGAGCAGAGCTTTATGGGCAACTCTAGTTGGGGCTCAGAAGACCAGAATGCTGACAGGAATGCAGACAATAAAGGCCAGGCTCATGAGGTTTCAACTGGGAATAAAGACTATACTGGGAAAAGGACTAGAAACCAACTGTGTTACTTTATGGCAAAGAACTTATCTTCATTTTGCCCATGTCCTCTGTTTGGAGGCAGGTTTCCATGGGCCTCACACTTTTGGAAGTCTTGAGAGCAGACACATTCCGTTCTCCCTTTGTTCTGCTTTTGTTACTGACTGTGTTTTGCACAAAGATGTTTTTAGAGCAAACAGTCCTGGAAGATAGAGCTAGCGTCTTCTCCAGACAGGCTCAACTGTACAAAGATTTGGTTCTCCTGGCTCAGGGCTCCTGTCCTGTAACACAATGCACTGTTTATACAGGTGTCATCTGGCCCACTTCATGTCACTCTTTTGGAATTGGGACTCAGAGAGATGGTGACATAAAATGGGGATACTTTGGCTACTGGGCTTGCAGTGAGTAATGAAGTCCTTTATCTCGGACCCAGGAGTCTCATGTCTTCTGCTGGAATCTTTGAATCCATGAACTGGGATAGGCTACCTTGTTTGCAAATAGGGTAAAAGAAGAGGCCCTTCACAGTTATCAAAACCATGTTAAAACAGTACATATTTTGTTGAAACTGAATTACTTTGGGGCCAACGTGGTAAAAATAATTATACCATGCTGGTCTGATGCTCTGATTTGTAGATACAGTTATCAGTCAGTATCCATGTAGAGTTGGTGCTACAGTCCTACGTCCCACACCAAATCTGAGGGTGCTCAGATCCCTTACATAAATGCTGTAGAATTTGCAGAGAATCTATGCACATTTTCCTGTATACTTTCAGAGATCTCTAGGTCACCTGTAACACCTGCTACAGATGTAAGTGCTATGTAAACAACGGTTATACTGCCTTGTTTATGGAATGATGTGAAAAAAGGTGCATATGTTCAGTGTAAGAGCAACTTTTTCCCAAATATTTCCAGCCATGATTAATTGAATCTCCTGATGTGGAACTCTGGGATAGAGATAACCTAGTGAGTTAATTAATCCATCTATCTTCCATTACACACATCAATCATTTAGGTTTGAGGATGTTGTCTAGCATGGGCACATCCTTGGGGTCGATCCCCATCCTTACTCCCCCCACTCCCAAATTCATTATTTAAAAGTGTTATCTCTTATTATTGTTTTTCCTGTTGCAGAGTGAACCCAGTCTCCGTACATGCTAAGCATGTGCTGTACCGAGCTGCACCCCAGCTCCGAAAGACACCTCCTGCTCTTTAGACAGGGATATTTCCTTATACCTAGGCTATGGTGCCGTGTGAGGAAGAGGCCTTCCTGGGCAAAGTTTGGGAAGTGCCAGTGTCTTTGTTCTTTCTGGCTTAGTCCAGGGCCCATCCCTATCCCGCAGGCGTGAGCAGCAGCCAATCCTCCCCCAGGCCTTTCCAGACTCCTTGGTCCCCTGGTCAACATTTTGCACAGGCCCTCATCTGCTGCACCATCTGCTATTTCCTGACCTCCCTTGCTGCCAGATGGAGCCAAAAAGAAAAATCACTATTAAAGAAACAGTAACTGCTGGCAGCTGGTTTGGGAACTATGCATCTGCAGGCTGGGGGGAGAGGCGCTGGCAGTGGGGGAGGGGCCGCTCTCGGGTTCAGGAAGGTGCCCTAAGGATTCAGAGGGATGAGGGCCAGGTCCCCTCCCCAGTGTCCCCCAGGCCAGTGTGGGGAGGGTGCTCTGCCCGAATGTGTCCTCCCCAAACGCATACAATGAAATCCTAACCTCCCTAAATGCATACAATGAAATCCTAACCCCCAGATTGATATCAGAGGAGGCGGCCTTTGGGAGGTGATTAGATCCAAAGGTAAAATCTTCTTCATGAATGGGGTGCATATGGAACCCCAGAGAGAGCTAACCCCAGCTTTTCACCGTGTGAGGGTGCCTGCAACCTGGCAGAGCAACCTCAGAGACCCAGAACCTCAGTCAGACTTCTGGCCTCTGGCACCATGAGAGGTAAATTCCCTCTGTGTAAGCCATGCGATCTGGTCATTTGTCACTGCAGTTGAAAGTGCCCAACTCAGAAGGAGAGAAGCGGAATTAACTGTGGGTGGTGAGTGCACTACAGTATGTGGTGATTTCTCTGCCGTGTGTGAAGTTTGGGTTCTTTTCCTGGCCAGAGGCACAGAAGTTTTTTGTTTTGTTTTGTTTTTGAGGAGGCTGCTGAGACTCAGAGAAGAGTAGACACGCACAGAGAGAGGAGTGTGTCTGGACAGCCCCAGGGGATGATGGGAGGGAGGAGACAGGGAGGGTGGTAGGGGCCACCAGGGGAGCAGAGCCCGCTTGCTGCGTGGCTTCCACCCTGTGCTCTACCTAGAGTCCCCACCTTAAGCAAGTAACAAAGCAGAATGCCTGACTGCATCTGGGTTTATGATGAGTGATTTACTTTTGGCCCAAGTATGTTCCCTCCAGTATCTGGGACACAATTACACAGTACTAAGAAGGTGTTGAATCCGAAATTCCAATTTCACCACCCTCCCGCATCTGTCAGCCCCAGCTGCACCCCCTCCCAACGCTGTCTCCAGGAAAGGCCTGCTAGATCTAATGCGGTGGGGGACAGAGAACAGGACCTCCAGGGACGGTGGGAAGAGGGGAGAGCACCTCCCTGGTCAGAGCAGGGGCTCCTGACCGAACCCTGGGACATCTGGCAGCTCCTGCAGCTGGAGTGAGTTGCGTGACTTCAGCTATGGACTGTGGGCCTGGGCAGGGCCGAAGGCCTTGGGCAGTGTGGACTTCACCTCTTCTCCAGCCCAGAGGACATTCTCTTAGGAAATCCTCCCCTTCCGTCTGACCTGGGGCCCACCCAGGGGTGCTCTGCCAGGACGGGCAGCTTGCGACCCAGAAACATGTAGGTCTCTAAGGTAGGACCAGAAGAGCTCAGCCCGCCCTTCTCAGGTGGCCGCAGAGAATACCCGGAGTGTGTACCGCTTGTTTGAGGACTCCTGGCTGAGAGGAGCAGAAGCTGTCCTGTAACGTGACATCTGCCCTTGACCCACGACTGGGCTCCCCGCCTGGTGATGCTCTGCCACTCACCCAGGGCTCCTCAAGTTACCTCTGCACACAGCCAGGGCCTTCTTTTAGCCTCTTTATTCTTCCTGTAAAGGATCCTAATGTGATATGTGATCACCCCCCGCCCCCAGTCGTGGAACTGAAGTAGTAAAAGGGTCTGTCCTTGGCGAATGAGTTTCCTGACCTCAGGTGGGAGCCTCGAGAGAGGTTCCGGAACGCTTGGAAGAGGGAGAAGGCTCAGCCAAAGCCCTTCCTGAGAAGGACATGACACCAGACCCAGCAACATGGGATTTAGTACACAAGTGGTTTCCAATTAAATGCGAAGATTGCCCTCCAAACATGTACCTTCCTTTGAGGGAAGTAATCCGCCTCTGCTATAATAATTCCTTTAATACTCTCACTTCTACAAGCTACTATTTTGTAAGAGCTTCCCAAGAGATGCATTGTTCTAATAACTACACAAGCAGCCTTACCAAAGTTATATTAAGATGGTTAGTGTATTTAAAGGTCTATTTGTGCATATGTGTGTTCAAAAAAAGTGTTTAAAAATTACAGAAAAATGTCAGAGGGAAGAACACATTATGATCACAGAGGATTTGGGAATGCCTTAGTCACTTTCCTCATTGCCTAACACCCGAAATTTAGAGGAGGAAGGTTTATTTTTGCTCACATTTCCAGGGTCAGCTGGAAGAAACAGCAGGGCAGAGGGGCCTGGCGGAGGAGAGTTGCTCACGGCATGGTGGCCAGGGAGCAGGAAGCAGGAAGGAAGGCGTGTGGGAGGGGGATAAACCCTTTTGGGCTGTGCCCCCAGGAACCCGTCTCTTCTTACCAAACCCCACCTCCTAACAGAAAGCCAGTATAAGCCCCCTAATCCAATCACCTTCCAAGCGTGTGAGGGCTTGGGTGCCATTTGAGAACTAAATCATAGGAAGGAAGTCACACCAAAGAGGCCGGAAACCTGTCTGTTCAGTGCTCGACACGAATGGCCACAGAAACATTATGCATGCGTGAAACGTGAAGGTAAATGACCTTAAGGACAATTGGGTAAACACATGGATCAGTAACACATAGTAGATTCATACAGTGGAATATTATTCAGTCATAAAAGACACAAATTACTGATACATGCTACACCATCATACAGCTTGAAAATATAACGCTATGTGAAAAAAATTGTACGGTGCCGCATACGGTATAATTCAAGTTATATGGGGTGTCCATATAGAGAGGCAAATCCATATAGGCAGATAGTATATAATGGTTTGGGACAGGGGATCCTATAATAAAACCCTTCCTTATAGCAATATTAATAGCACAAACAGCTTTTTGCAGGGAGTATAATTATGGGAGTTACAGCCTCAAAATGACATGTGACACAGGATATGTATTCATGTTATTTCTGCTGAAGGCGGAGTCATGTGTCTAAGAGATGCATAAAACATTTGCATAGAGGCGGTCTGAGGAGGGAGGACGGGGCTCCTCTAAGGATCAGGGAGCTGGAATAACTACCGAACCCGTGAACTGATCAGGAACCACGGAGACAAAGCTTCGTGAGATTGAACTGAAACTTGGGAGAAGTAAGTGGTTGTGACTTTCTGTGAGCTATGACCACAAAAATGAGTGGAAAATGGGTGAGAACGCTTAGGCGCCTGCTCGAGTTTTCTCTTTGCAGACTTTTTCCTAGTCAGCACTTTTAAAAGCTGAGCAAGATGATGCTAGCTCCAGGGATACGGGAAAGTTAGGGTAAAGGAGGAAAAGAGGTAACACGAGTCTGAGCCGAGGGCGATTTAGTTAGAAGATCTGTGTGTTGCCTGCGAGAGGAACAAAACTGAACTGGGGAAGAGAAACTGGAGTCTGCCTCTGCATCTGACTGATACACCTCAGCTGTCACACCTCAGTTGAGGCAGGCTGCAGCCGGAAGCTCTCCTCGGCCATCAGCACGTGACTGTGTGTGTTCACAGGACTGGGCTTGGAGAGAGGGATGGCTCTGGGAAACAAGGCCCAGAGCCCTCATCTGGAATCAGGCTGGGCTGGAGAAGGGAAGGGAGCAGGGAGAGGGGCTGGGAGTCACTGTCATTTCCAAATGGCTTTCACATTTCACAAAGAAGCAATGATTAAACTCACAAGTGCATGTCTAGTTGTTTGTATTCACTAGGGGTTTATAAAGGCAAACCAGCCCACACACCTACTGCTTCCTCTCCTCGGCTCTCCGCTCAGGGAAGGAACTCTCCACTGACAATTTTTTTCATTTCAGGAGAAAGCATCAGATAAGTCTCTTCTGGTTTCACTCATAGCGTGATTTCCAAATGAAGACTGACCTCAAATCATCAAGCGGAATAGAATTCCATAGTGAGCCCTCGCTGGTCCCAAGGGTGGGCTGCCCTGGTCCCCAAGGAGACGCAAACTAAAACCCAGACGAGAGAAAATTGCAACCAAAGAGTCATTTCTTGGGTCCTTTCTTCGTCACTCATGATTTATTGGATTTTCCTGCAAACAGCTCTTTGGGCTGGGCATAAATTCACTGAGTGACAGGGCATCTGTGGTGCAGGGAGGGGAAAACAAAAAGATCAGGGGCTGCTGGAAGCCAGAGAATCTTTCAACTGGAATCTGAGGAAGAGCTAGGAGATCTCCAGTTGTAATCCATCTAATTAATTAAATGAAGACATCTCAGCACCTAGGATTAATCAGGATAACTGAATAAAACAGACTTTAAATACATTAACAAACATTAGACAAGCAGACAGAGCCTTCTTTAAATGGATGTGACGTCTGACAAGCAGGAAAGCTACCTCCCTTCCTAAGTTTTCACACTCTAATGTTTCTTTAATTTAAAAATATTTGGTTTTCAAGTAAAGATCAAATATATTCGAGGTACACAGTGTGATGATTTGATGGATGTATACACTGTGTTATGATCACCACGACTGAATTAATCAGCAATCCATTGCAAACCATCCTGTATGTTATTAATGCAGTCACCCAAATGTGCTCATCTTATAGCTGAAGGTTTGCACCTGCTGAGCAGCACTTCCCCTTTCCCTTCCTGTCAGGCCGTGGGAAACGCTGGTCTACCCCCCAGGAATTTTGTTTAGATTCCACGAATAAGTGAGATGAGATGGTATCTGAGATGGAATCTGTTTCTCCGTGAGATTTTTATGGAGGACACAGCCACACTGGGGTCTAAGTCACACTTCTTGGCAGGCTTTTACAGGAAACGCAGAAAGCGTACTAAAGACCCACGAATGTCCTCAGTGCAGCATCAGAGTCACCCCAGACTCCTAAGCTACACACCCTCATCACCTAAGCCCGTGTGCCGGGGGACGGACCAGGGTGTCCAGGTCATGAGTATGTTCCCCCCACCCCAGTCCTCCACATAGCTCTTCTACTGTCTACCCGTGGGGGTGGTCGCTGTATGGTATCCTACACAGTTGTCTATGCCAACTACGCACTCGGCCAACCCTCAGTATCCCTGGGGAATCTGTTCCCAGATGTCCCACAGGAACCAAACTTTGCAGATGAAGCTCAGATCTCTTCTACAGACTGGTGCAGTATTTGCATGTAACCTGCAGACACCCTCCTACATGCTCTAAATATCTCCCGATCGCTCATAATATATGACACAATGTAAATGCTATGTAAATAGTTGTTACACTGCTAGAAGAAAACAGATGTGAAGCACTTGAGGTCACAAGTACCGGTAAAAACTTTCTGAGTGGGAATCCAATGGCACAGCAAGAATCAGCAAACTCACCCCAACCCTAATCCTAGCCCTCACCGTAACCTCAGCGCTGAGTTTCTGCACAGCAAAGGAAAGCGTTAACAGAGGGAAAAGACAACCTACAGAGCGGGAGAAAACCTCTGCTAGCTTCTTTTCCAACAGATCATTCATAGCTACAATATTTAAGGGGTCTCTCATACACAGCCCCCACGTGAGCTTGGTGCAGCAGGACAGACTCCAGACTTTGCATCTGGAATACAGATGATACCGTCTGGGTGAGAGCACTTTTTTGGGGTGGGGGTGGGGGTGGTTCCAGGAATCAAACTCGGGACTTGCGCTTGCCAGACAGGCACTCTTGCCACTGAGCCGTATCCCCAGCTCCCAGAGGGTGCTTTTCGTTTATGTAGGTTTTTATTTTCTATCTTCCTTCTTTCCTTTTTGTTTTTGTCTTTTTGAGACAGGTCTCCCTATGCTGTTCAGGCTGGCCTTGCACTCACTTTGTAGCCCAGGCTGGCCTCGAATTCTCAGCGATCCTGCTGCCTCAGCCTCCAAGTGCTGGAATTACAGACAGGTGTGCACCATCTAGGTTTTTCTTTGACCAGAGAGCTTGAGAAAATATGAGAGGAATGGAGCTGTTAGCCAGGCGCTGCGGCCGTGCCTGTAACCCCAGCTCTCTGAGAGATTGAGGAAGGAGAGTCCCAAGTTTAACCCCAGCCAGGGCGAAGTACTGAGATTCTAAATCAAAAATAGAAACTATTAAATGGGCTGGGGTATAGGTCAGGGGTGGAGCACTTGCCTAACATGCACGTGCCTTGGATTCAGTCTGCAGTACTGGTTGGGGGATAAAAAATAACTCCTAACTTGAGTGTTCTGAGGATGTTAAAGGCGGGCAAGGCTGCTGGAGGAGGCTTCCACCTGCGATGTTTGCAGTGTACATCAGTGTTTCACGGGCTGTGATCCCAGTGTGAGTCAAGGTTCATTTGTAACCCATTTGACAGAGGAGGCAACTTAGGGTCACAAAGATTAAATGTGCTCCAGATCACCCTCGCTGGTCAGTGGTGGTAAAGTATCTGATTCTGAGGGCGAAGATCAATTTACATCTCAAGGGTCTGTTATCAGGTGCGGCCCACGTCCCACCTCTGCCCCAAACCCTCGTCTACCTGCAAAACTCTCCTTCGGACTCCGGCAGCATCAGGGAGGCCACGGGGTTCTTCATCAGGTCGGCCACCACGGGGTCCCTGGCCGTCACGTAGAAGAAAGGCGTCCCTGTGCCGTTGTTGAAGGGGCCATCGCTGACAAGCAGGCAGCTCCCAAACGGCAGCCCCTGGAGCTAAGGGACACCAGAAAAGCCTTCTCAACCGCCGAGCTGCGTGGATGGACGGCAGCTGAGAGCTGACCCGTGTCTCTGGCCAGGAAAAACAACACAGGGGCCCTCGTAGGAGACCTCAGCATCACAAGGGTTAGGGCAAGATGGTCCCAATCCATCCAGCACACCCAGAGGCAGCTCTGGGATTTCTCTGGAGTGGGTGAGCAGCAAGGCCTGTCCGTCTGGGGGTTACTGGGTTATTCTTATTGGTTTGCATGTTTACTTATTTGTTTTTCTGAGACAGGCTCTCACTATGCAGTTCAGGCTAGCTTTGAACTCAATATAGCCCAGACTGGCTATCAATCTGAGGTGATCCTCCTGCCTCAGCCTTCCAAGTGCTGGGAATAAGGCATGTACCACCTCGCCTGGCTATAGGATTATTCCTGAAGCTGTCTCTGAATAGCAAAAAGTGCTCACTGTGTTGAATTTAATGTCATTTGAGGGCCCCTTAAACTTCCTCTGCCTGCACTGCCTCCCCCAAATTTTTGGCAACTTTGGGGATAAAATTTAATTCTTCCTTTTAATGTCTTGCTTGGTCTCTGATGCCAGGGACATTCTATGATTGTTTCTTTTAGGGGTATACTTCTTTCTCATTTACTAGCTGTAATTTTATTGTAAAAAAAATCATTTCATGATAGAATCAGCAAGTTATTAGAAACTGATTTGTTAGCTTTGAACATAAAAGAAGCTGCAGACACACAAAACACCAGTTTTTCTGCATGACCATGCAGGCGGGTGTGTGAAGGGGTGTGTCATATTTCTGTCACTTCCGACAGAGACAAAATACGGAAGCCTTGGGTTTTCCAAATCCTGCTAATGCAGCGACCCAACCGTCCATGAGCTTATTCCCAAAGCATACCTCCCTGGGGAGGCTGAGGCAGGAGAGTTACAAGTTTGAACCAGCATGGGCATCTTAACAATTTAGTAACTCTCTTTAAAGAGAGATTTTAGAAAGCGCTGAGGATGTAGCTCAGTGCAGAGGCCCTAAATCCAATCCCCAGTATTTCAAACAAACAACAGCAAGGAAACAGCTTGTCTTTACTTAGCTCTGTATTCAGTGCCTGTCTTTGAAGTCTTGCACGACAACTGTGTGTAAGTGGAAGCACTTTACACTTCTAAGGAGATCTAACACTAAGGAGTCCTTAAGTGGAATCACCCGATCACACAGATTCTCACGTCAGGGTGCCCTAAACCGCTTGACTTCATGCATTGCGCACATACAAATGTGTCCTGCATTTGAGTCTGTGTTTAGCGTCAGTATCGGGAAGGACGCTTCCTAACAAAGCAGAGAAGAGCTTTGTAGAAGTCAAAGTATGTCTTTTTCTTTTCTTTCTTTCTTTTTTTTTGGTTCCAGGAATCGAACTCATGACCTTGCGCTTGCCAGGCAGGTGCTGTGCCACCGAGCTAAATCCAATACCCCGAGCTGGGGCAGGAGCCCGACCCCTGACCAACGTCCCACGCACCCTAAGAATACTGGTTCACAGCCTTTATGCTCTGCACAGCGAGCCTCCTGTCCTGTCCGGAAAAGTTGCCCCCGTACCACGGGGACTGAGCTCCTGGCTTCACACCGAGCCGCACTTCCTGCCCCTTGGATTTTAGGTTGAGACAGGGTCTCCTGAACTTGTCCAGGTTGGGCTGGGACTTGCCGTTTTCCTCCCAGCGTGCTGGGACTACAGGTGTATAACCCTGAAACCCCAGCTGACTGCGTTTTTGAAATGCAGATTTCCACCAAAGTGTGGGTGGTGCGTCTCAGTAGGGCCAGTGGGCATCTGGTGGCAGTGCTGTGGCCCGCTCTGCGGTTCCCAAGGCCGCGCTGGCCCTTTTGTCCAGCCTCGGGCCAGATGCTGGTTAACAGACCTCTCTTTGGCCAGCTCCAGACAGGGCTGCAGCTCCTGCCTGGAAGACTGGTTGTCAGGTCCCCTGCTGTTTCTCAACGCGCCCTACGCCAGTGCGACCCACTCCCGTGCAGGTGGCTCTGGCGATCTGCAAGGCGCAGCCAGTCCGCCCAGGTCCGTGGGTGCTAACCCTGCGCACGGACTGGTCACCAGCGCGGGTGGCCCAATCCCCGGGTCCCCGCGGGTCGTGCACGCGGCCCTCAGCTCTTACCTTGTCGCGCGCAGCCACAGCGGCCACGCAGCCCCAGGAATTCGCGTGGGCCAGCGAGCGGGCGAGGCGGGCGCGCGGCGCGGGGCCGGTGGCCGCGGGGGAAGCTGGAGGCGCGGGACGGCGCTCGCGGCTATAGGAGAACATCCCGGGGGGCACGGCAGGGCGCGGGGGAGCGCGGGGGGTCCCGGCCTCGTGCGCCGCGGCGGCCGGGAAGCTGCGCTGCCAGAGGCCTGCCGGGTCCTCCAGCAGCGCGGGCAGCGCCTCCTCCGTGGACGCGCTGTCCAGCTCCTCGTCCACCTCGTTGGGGACGGCCCAGGACAACGAGCTCATGAGCACGTAGCCCGCGGCCGGCGACAGCAGCGCGCCGCAGCACAGCAGCCAACCCAGGCGGCATGGGGACATCTTGCAGCCCGGCCCGGGGACCTGGCGGGCACGGCAGCGCCCCCCGGCGGCCCAGGCGCGCAGTGGCGCCCCGACCTCCGCCCGCCGCAGGGTCCCCACGCCGGCGCCCTCAGCGCCCCGGGCCGCGTGCGTGCGGGAACCGAGACTGCGGGGAGCGGGCGCCGCCCCAGGCTGCGCGCAGCGTGCGCACCGTGCAGTCTGCACCGCGCGCGCCCTTGGCTCCCCTAGCGGGGCGCGGGGAAGAAGGCCGTGAACGCCAGCAGGTGCCTGGGGCTACCACGCAGATGGGTGACGGGCTTTCTCACTAGCCTCTCAGACAGAGGTGGGGGAGTTGAGCCAGCGGGGTGCAGGGGAAACGAACCGGCTTTCACCCTGGCCAATGCTCCTTCGCCTTCCCCGGAGGACCCGGACGTTCTCACACCGTCAGGGGGCGCTGCCCTCGTTCATCACCAAGCAGAATCCACTTTTCACTTGGTCAGGATGAGGTGTGTGTGTCCCAAGGCTTCCTGTGTTGAGATTTAGTCCCTGCAGTGAGGAATTAAAGACAGAAACTTGACCCCATGCTCACGATGGAAGCAGGACCTTCGTGAGGTGATGAGGACTGGGTGAAGCTGTCAGGGTGACCCAGGATGATGCCCGGAGGTGTTAGAGGAATGACTGGGGCCACAAGGACAGGTGCATGTAGGGAGCCCTTGAAGCTGGAGATTGAGCACATGTGTGGGGCTAAAGCAAGGCCAGCCCTGAAAACACAGAGCCCAAAACAAGCCACCTAAACAAACTCCAGCAAGGCAAGGGGCCCAGGCCAGCAAGTCGCCAGGCAGCGGGGCTGAAAGTGACGTCATCCTTCTGAGTGTATAAATAAATGTGCTGCAGGGGTGGAGCAGGTCCTTCCCTCTCCTCAGGAGAGTAAGGGTTGCACCTGGCCCCAGCTTTGTCTCTTCTTTATTTTCTCATCCTCTCGCCGCCCTTCTCCCCTGGAACATCCAGGGCTGCAGCGGGTGGCTACAGGCGCAGCCACACAGCGGCCTGCCCTTGCCACCGGATGCCTGGGCGGACTCTACTCTTGCAGCCTCGAGGCATAGGGCTGTGACGCCTGCGCCTTGCACCGCTGGCGGCAGTGCGCCAGGATCAACCTCTTTCCTCTGTGACTTAACCAGGCTATAATGTTGTGCTACTGGCGGAAGAGAGCAGACGGACACACAGCACGCTCTTAAAACGTCCTCTTACTGGCAAATGCCTGGGTTGTGTTCAGAAAAGACATTTTCCAGGTACCAAAAAATGTTAAATGAGTTACTGTTTCTTACTTCCGCTTCGACAGCCACAAGCTGTTAAGAGACATATTCTACTCCCAATTTTCTGCTGAAAATCTAATAATCCTGTTCCAAATTTGTTCTGGATGAAAAGAATTGAAATAACACATTATTATTATTATTGCAAATGTTACCAAAGTGGGGGGGCAAATGACTTGGTGAATGATCTGTTGGCCGCCCCCTCCCTGCCCAGCTACGTCCTCCTCTCCTCATCTAGGCAGAGCCAGCTTGGGGGAGAAAGTCTATTCTGTGTCAGGGGGTCCCCCGGGCCTCTCTCCCGAGCCAGGCTTTCCAGGGCGGCTTTCCTGGGCTCTCTCTTACTGCAGGGTCCTGCAGCCCAGCACACGGCCCACCGCTGGCTCCTCCTTCAGGTCTCCTCTGTTTTTTCTGGCTGCACATTCTCCGTCTGCTTTGTGGAGCTGGGTCTCCCCTGGAGCATCTCATTCTCCTCCTCTCATTCTCCTCATTCTCCTCATCTCCTGCCTGGCTTCTGCCATCACTGGGTGTTGCTCTGTGCCAGCCTCAGGCTCTCTCCACCTGCGTCTCCGTCTCACTAGTTCTCCCCGTCCTTGGAGTGCTGTGTTCCATTTTCTCGGCAGTAGTGCAGTCAGTCATGGAAAAAAAGGGCTCTGGGTCCAGCGAGTCCGGCCTACCCCTTGGCCTCCAGCCGCGTGACAAACCATTTGACTCCTGTCTCCATGCCACTCCCACCCCTGCCTTGCCTTGTGATTTCCACCTGGGATGTCAGATGCCACCTCGGTGCCCACTTTCTGTTTCCACAAGGAGAAAGGATGCCCACTGCGGTCTCTGGGAAGGGAACCTTAGAGGCTGCCTGCAGGTACCTGACTGGCCTCTTACTCCTTCCTCCTGGGAGGGGCGGTGACATCTGGCGGAGAGGACTGGGAAGAGGACCTGGGGGACGTGCTGGTTCCTGAAGGCTCTGTCCACCCTCGCCTGCCAAGCCTGAGCGGATCCTGAGGAGGAGGTGGGCGGCTTCCCTGCCCCACTTGAGTCTGAGGGAGTGAGTTCAGTGGCAGAACCTAAGAGGAGTCCTGTTTGGTCAAAATTCCCCAATTAGCTTTTTCCCTTAAAGTGTTTTGGTGCTTGTGCTTCATTCCCTAATTAGACCCAAACTCAGAGGGTCCAAAGAAGAGACATAAACAGCCAACAGGTACACAGAAAGATGCTACCCACCTTCCCCATATACCATGCACCAGGTTAGCCACTTTATTCATCTCCTGGCATTTTCTGCTACTATTTAATAGCTCTTCCTACTCGACTTTTAGGAGGTAATTTTTATGGATCTCTTGCTTTCCTAGAGTCCAGACCTGTTTGAATAGCCCTGAAAAGTTAGAGACTGTGCAGCCTTTGGGAGAGATTTAGAGCCCTGTTCTCTCAGATGTACTAGATTAGAGACCTGTTCCCCCAGGTAGCAAAGATAGGGTTGTGAATATATTTTAATTTTATTATTTGATGTCAAGCTGATTTTAAAAATTTTTAAAAATATATCTTGTTATCTTTGGAATAGCTGCCATGCCTTCAGATATAATAAAATCAAACAAAACAAAACAGACTAAAACCCAACCCAACAAAACAATGAGAATGATGCAGGATTTTAAAACAAGATAATAGGAAATTAACAATGGCCACCACCTCTAAGGAGACCCCTTACAGAGGCTGTATTATTGTTATCCTGTGACTAGACATCAGACTATTGGCTTTAGGCCTGGGAAGTCAGTGAAACACTAAACACTACAGCATTAAGTTGTGTTTTGCCTCCTTAGCTATCATCACAGCCTGTGTTTCTCCAGATCAGCTGGTTGCTTACCGGGTGGGGGTGGGGGAAACCGTGGCTCTTCTGTCTCCCAGCCCAAGTACAGGAAAGCGGCTGGCGTCTGGGTCTCCTCCCCTGGCCCACGCGTGGTGCCGACTCACAGGAAGTGGGGGGCTTCTCCCATCATTATATTTTTCATTTGCGCTTACCTGCCTGGTGATTGGTCGGTCTCCTAGAGCATCTTTCTGTGTACCTGTTGGCTGTTTATGTCTCTTCTTTGGAGAAATGTCTATTCCAGTTCTTTGTTCATCTTTAAAAAACATGTGCGTGTGTGAATGTGTGCGTGTTTGTGTGTGCGCGTGAACGTGTGCATGTGTGTGATTGTCACTGAGCTGTAAGGGTCTCCTGTAGTTTGGATACTAGCATCTCATCAGAGGTATGGTTTACAAGTATTTCCTCTCGCTTCAGGCTGCCTTTCATTCTGGCGAGTGTTTCCCTGCCACACACACGCACTTTAGTTTGATGCTGGCCTATTTTTATTTGGTTGCCCGTGCTTTTGGTGTCAGGTCCAGGAAATTATTGCTAAGACCAATACTCTGAAGCTTTCTAAGACTGTTAATCAGATGTTTAAATCTTCAACCCATTTTGCGTTAATTTTGTGTATGGCATAAGAAAAGGGTTCAGCTTCATGATTTTGTATTCGGATATCCAGTTTTTCTAGTACTGCTTGTTGAAGAGTCTATCTTTTCCTCATCACATTACTTCAGTGCTCTTGCTGAAGGTCAGCTGATGTGTGTGGCCTTAGATCCCCTCAGAAAACAATTCTTAGCCAGGTGTGGCCATGCACACCTGTAATCTCAGCACTTGGGAGGCTGAGGCAGGAGGATTGCTGCAAATTCAAGGCCACTCTGGCTACAAAGTGAGTTCAAGGCCAGCCTGAACTGCATAGTGAGACCCTGACTCAAAAAGACCAAAAAAAAATTCTTAGTTTTGTTGATTCTTACAATTATTTCTCTATTCCCCATTTTGTTTGGTTCTACTCTAATCTTTAGTTTCCTCCCTTCACCTGATTTTGGGCTTAGTCTATTTGACCTTCTTTTAAGGTATTAACTCAGAATGCTTGTGATCTTTTAATTGTCAGTGTTCGCTGCTATAGGCTTTCCTGTTATTACTGTTTTTGTTACATCTATACATTTTTGTATATTGTGTCTCATTTTCATTTTCTTTAAGACATTTCTTAAAATTCTCTTTTGAGTTTCCTTCTTTGACCCATTGCATGTTTAAGAGTGTATACTTCCCCGTATTTAAAAATTGTCCAGTTTTCCTTCCACTGTTGATTTGTAACTTCATCCCTTTGTGGCCAGAAAAGACATTTGGTGTAACTTCAGTCTTATTAAAGATGTTAAGCTTGTTACTTGATGTAGCAAGTGAATTATCTTGTGTTTGAGAAGAATGTGTATGCTACTAATGTTGGATGGAATTTTCTATGTGTGTTTGTTAGGTCTATGTTGTCTGTGATAGTGTCCAAGCCCCTTGTTATCTTACTGACCTGTCAGGATGATTGTGCATTACTTAAAATGAGGGACTGAAATCTACTGCCATTGCATTGTTATCTATTTCTCTCCATATTATGTGTTTGTGTGTGTGTGCACTTGTGTGTGTGCTCACTCCCTAGGACTGAACCCAGGGCCTTGTGTGTGCTAAGCATACTGCTACCTCCAAGTCACACCCTAGACCTTCCTGGAAGTTTTGTTAATGTTTACTCCTGTGTTTGCATGATTGGGTGTTGAGTGGGTATACAGTTTAGATATATCCATTATAAATTGATTTAACATTATGTCATGACTTTCTTTGTCTCTTATGGTAGTTTTGACACCAAATCTATTTTGTCTTCTAGAAATATAACAACTTCTGTTCCCGGTTTTCCATCTTTTCACTTTCCATCTGTATATGTCCTTATGGCTAAGTTGAATCTTTTATAGACAATACAGTTTTTGTTTCTTAAATCCACTCTGTCTTTCACTGGGAAGTTTAAGCCATTTACATTTAAAGTATTTACCCATAAGGAAGGACTAGCAACTATCATTTTATTGTTTTCTGTCTTGTACCATTTTATCTCTCCTTTCCTCTCCTGTCATTTTTCTTTGTGTTTCATAGATTTTTTTTTGTAGTGACATACTTGAAGTCTTTTCCTCTTTTTTATATGTGTATCTCTTATATGCATTTTCTGTAGGGTTACCATGAAGCTTGTATAAAGCATAGTTACAACAATCAGTTTGAAACTGATAACTCAGTTTCAGATATTTACAAAAATCCTACTCTTGCTCCTCTCTGGTTTTGTTACTGATGTAACAAATTACATTTACTTTGTGTTCTATATTCATTAATATATATATATTTTTTTTAATTTAAAAGAGAATAAAACAAAAGGGGGCAGTACAGAGCAGATCAGAAGAGGACAACATGGGCAACACAGTACTTTACATTAAGTCAACTGGACATCAACAGTATCTAACATGATATCTCTTACTCTGCTATAGTTGAGCATAGTTTCAATTACAATAATATCAAACATAACACAATAGTATAAAGCCATGCATATAGTGAAAGAATTCCAGGGCTTTCTGAACCGAATAACAGAAAATGATCAATGGGTATTATAATATCTCATTTTTGATAAAAAAGAAAAAAATTTGTTTGAACT
>PVJX010020718.1:0-33153 GCA_004027295.1 Dolichotis patagonum
AAAAAAAATTGCTTCTCACCCCCACCTCCAAATATGTATACCATCAATTATCACTTCTCCCAAGTCTCTATTAAAATGTTTTCATTTTAGTGAGGCTACTCTCCTTAAAACTGGGACTCCCAAGTTCTCCTGATATAGGGGAGAGAAACTCCTAACGTACTATATGTCCTGTATGAGTTTGTGTTCTCTAATATCAAATAATGAATTTTAGGAATAATAGAGATTAAGAGTAGAATATATTTCCTGAGAGAAAAACAACTTCTGTCTGAGATAGAAACAGAAGGGGTCCCGAGTGGACTGCCAAGGACAGTTTTCTCTGGGATTTTATAGAGCAAAACCCCAAGGTGAGGTGAGTCCAAGGTGGAAAAGAAATGGGAACTTGCAAGACAGAAAAGCATGAGGTGGAACAGAACTAGTTGAATAAATTGGGGACAAATGGGGAATTGGGGACAAATGGGGAAGTGAGTCAGGTAGCAAGCAGGCATGCTTAAAGAGCAGTGACTCTTCCTGGGGAGTTGGGTGATGACTTCTGATTTCCTCAGAGTGATAAGACCTATTTAGAATATCAATCCCTGAGGTTTATCCTTAGAATGAGGAGTGTATTTGTTTTATTCTTTTGTCTTGAGGTCTGGCCCACAGAGAGTGATGTCTGTCACTCCCACATCTACAAGCTATGTGGTCTTCTGCACTGGCTCCTTGGAGGGCTGATCCCTATCTGACTGCCTATAATATTTCTTCCTAACTTAGCTGCCTGTACAATCCCTGTATGCTTCTCTGCTTTATATTTTTTCACAGCCCTTATCACTGTACGACAATTATGTAATCAATATTTGGTCTGTCCCATTACTCTAAAATTTAAGCTTACTATGGGTAGAGATTTTGGTTTCATTGCTCACTGCTGTATTTATTGCCAGTGCCTAGAATGATGTCTGGCACATAGTAGGTTATCAACAAATATGAAAGAACAAAAGAGTAAAAGAATGAGTGAGCCCCAGTGTCTATCTATGGAACGTGGCATAATGATAATTTTCTTTTCACTAACTCACTGTATCAGAGCAGCTGGCACCCAATGAGCACTCCGAAAGCACAAGTGTAAGGTGACTATTGAGTTGTCATAGTAGAAACCAGTAGGCTCCAATGTGGGCTCCATTAATCTAGAATCCTTTGTAAATAAGACAGGGTGCTTGCAAGCCCCACCCCCACCCACCTGGGAGGCTCAGTGCATTTTAATGAGAAAACGGACTCCAGTTTTATATTCAGCAGTTCAGGCAGTCAACAGTCAGGGAGGGGAACAAATATAATGAAATGCACCTCAGCTATTTTTACATTCAGGAAAGTATACAGATTTTAAAAAATAATACGAAAAAAAACCGGAAAAACAAAAGTAACCAGTTTAACAAATTAGATCTAGCTCTTGTCAAAGGAAATGTGTTTCTGAGCCAGTACTAAACAACACTCCCAATGTGGTAAAAGCCTCCAAATGTGAAACTCTTGGAGCTTGAAAAGGTCTCTCTCGCCAGCAAAGATGCTTCCAATAATACCCAGCAACAACATTCATTAAAAGCTATCTTTAGCATTATCAGCGATTTTGTTATTATCCTGTGTCCTTCATAAAGTGCATCACAGGCCTCCACTCTGAATTATAAAAGAGGAAGTAGGGGAGAAATGGCAAGGAAAGCTGCCCTGGCCCTCCTGGGGAATTGCCTTCCTGTGCTAGGAGACTGAAAGAAAACCAGGAAAAGACAGACCAAGGAATTTAAAATATATATTCAAACCAGGAGTAGCAGGATCTGTAAAAAAACAATAGTAACATGCCACTGGGACATGTTTCTTAAGTGAAAAAGGTTGTGCCTTCCAGATGTCAGAGAAATGACAGTTGCAAAGTTTACATAGCAGTAGACAAGAAAAACTACCAAATGGGATTATAGGGACCCCAAGAATCAGTGGAAGGCATATAGGGACCCTCCCCAGCATGGAGTTAGCTTGCAATGAGTGTTTATTCCATGGATAATTGAGTGACTGGAGAGATGTAAAACTGGATCATGAGCTGCCAAGATGGACACATTCGTGCATCATTCATGGTCCGTTGCTAAGGCACAAGAGTCACAAAAGGCATTGGCTCCCTGAACTCTATGGGGAGGAAAGAGTCTGAGAGAGCTGGACCCATATGTACAGGTAATTAACAAGGCAGAGAAGCTTTGGTCCTCACAATGGCAGAGCAGGTGCAATCCCCTAATTTCAGAGATTGTTTGGAGATGTGTGGTAATTAATCAGCCACAACGTTCCTGAGGAATCAAATTGATAGGCAGAGCTATGTAGAATCTTTACCTTTAGGGAACTGCATTGTTAAAACTCATGTGTTCTTTGTGAGATTGTAAAGCTGTTATGGATATATGATTAATTGTCAGCCACTCACAGTGTGCCAGGAGTGTGCTATGCATTATACATGCAAGAACATGACCCTCCTAACAGCCACTGAAGGCAAGTATTGGATCCTGGTGATTAAAAGAAAAGACTATGGAGTGCCATCTGAACCAGAACCAAGCTGTGTCACCTTCTAGCTAAATAGACTCAGGTATCTGTGTAACCATTCTGGTTCAGTTTACTCATTTTTAAGATAAGGATGATAATATTATGTGTGTGTGAGAAACTTCTATGAGGTTTAAATGATTTATTCAAATATAGCACAGAAGATATGTCCAATGGAATAAGTGCTTAGGAAATGTTGTCCCTATTATACAGGTGAGAAAATCAAGACAAAGAGGCTGGGCAAACTGGCTAAAGCCATATAGTTATTATATGGAACATCCAGAATTTAAACAAAGACCATTTTGTCTTCCAAGTCCAACCTCCTAACTATCACATTACTCACCAGATGTTTATGTCTAGGAATCAAAAATCCAAAATGATAGAGAAACAGTTCATCTTTGTTCTTAAACTATCACATTCCCGTCTGAGGAGACTAGGAAAACAGACGAAATGGATACCAATGACTTTTAAGAAATATAATTTACAAAATATGGAGTTTTGATTGACTGTAAGGAAGAATGAGAGATCAGTAGAATTGTGAATTTTTTGGCTTGGATGCCTGGAAATGAAAGAGGATGAATTCAGTGGGGAAATGGGCTTCAGAAAGGAAGATGAGTACAGTTAAATCCTGAGTCTCAGCTTTGGGCAGTACTTCCAGGCACACAGCAGTGTACATGGTCTTGAGCTCAGCTCAGCTTCCTGAGCAGATACATTTACCTGAGCCTAGTGGGGCAGAGACCTCCTGGGTGGAGTCCTTTGTAGAGGAGATGCACAGGGCCTGGCTGAACATGCTTAGAAAATACTGAAGGATAGAAATAGAAGGAAATTAAAAATCTTGAAAAGTGAATTGAAATGGTCAAGTTTCAGGTAAGAAACATGTTCCCAAGTACTAGTTCTGCCCGTAATGAAATGTATATACTGCATGACAAGTCAGCTATTCTGTTGTGATAGATAGAGACACACAGTAAAAGTAAATGTTCTAATAACCCCATGGGACACTGTACTCATGAACACACATCCTTGGAGTGTGAAATAGAGAAGTTAGAGGCTCCTCAAACAGTCTTAGTGGCCACACGTTTCACAGAGAGTAAACATCTTGTCACCCTGACCTAAACAATGCTGGTAGGAATTATAGGTTATAATTCTGACCTGGAGATTTTGTTCTTTCTGAACCCATATTCTATTACTGTCTTAGTTACTTTTCTTACTGCTGAAACAAAGTACCCAACACTCAAAGTTAAAATGGGAAAGGTTTATTTAGTTTATAGCTTGTAGGGGTTTTAGTCCAAAATCTACTGGCTCCAAGGCAGGGTAGTACATGGCAGAAGGCAACAGTTCATGGTGGTGGAAGACACAAAAGCAACAAGAGAAAGAGAGGATAATCCTTTTTATGTCCTTTATATTGTATGCAGGCTACCTACCCTAGAGCTGGTGTGGCACTCATACCCTTATTCCAGCATTGGTCCATGAATCAGTCACAATCTCTAGATTCATCCACCTCCAAAAAGCCTGCCCCTCCCATGACCACATGAGGCTTTGGGGGGACATCTCGACATAAACCATAATAATTCTGAGCTGAACATCAATGCCCCAAAGCACAGTTTGAACAAAATTGTGGAGTAAAGCCATGGAAGACAGACCAGCTAGCTAGCATGCAATCAGTTGAGGAGCTATAAATGTTGCCATGGGAAAGTCTGGAGTGAGGGATGAAGCCATTCCATCTTCCAGAAGGAGTTACCCAGAACTCAGCCACTCAGAGGTATGAACTCTGCACTTCTAGACAATAAATCTGCAGCAGATTTAGTGAACATCGCTGCAGACCTTACTTGCAAGACAAGGCAGATTTGGGTTGGTCAGACTTACAAGACAAGGAAAGGAAAGGAAAATAAAAAGAGGAGACGTAAGTTCCAGTTCTTGTTCTACAACACCTTGACTAATGGAATCTAGGGAAGATTTTTATCTAATATTAGTTTCAACTTTCTCTTCTTTCTGTGAACTGGTAAAGTATATCCCAGTGTCATGATAGAAGTCTTAGTATCTGGCCTACAGTCACTGTTAGTTCTTCTAAGAGCTTGCAGAAGAACATACACCTGCAGAATAGTTGAGATGACTGAACTTTCTTCTAAGAAGGAAATTGTCAAGAAACCTGTGTGTAATAGTTTAATGAATGTTTTATCATGTTTTAAAATTATAAAAAGTCTTAAATAGAAGGAAAACCTAGGTTCAAGGAAGCTTATGATGCTAGGTATGGTGGTGCGTACCTGTAACCCAGCTACTTGAGAGGCTGAAGTAGGAAGATTCCAAATTCAAGGCCAGCCTGAGCAACTTAGGAAGACACTATCTTACAAAAATGAAAAGTCTGGGAATTTAGCTCAGTACTCCCTGGATTCAATCCCTAGTATGGCAAAATGAATGAATGAATGAATGAATGACAATTTACAACTATTGAAGGCCTATGTGGCACATTACATTAATTCTCATTGCAAAAGCTACACAGTGAATAAAATCATTCACACTGTGATTTTTTAAAAATTGTAAAACAGAGTACTCAAAAAGAAAAAGCCAGTGGATATAGTTATACGGACTCAATGACATTTAGAAAAAAAATGTTTCAAAAATACCAGTTGTATGCAGAAAAATGTTTCTAAAAATGCTAACTGTATACATTAAAATAAGTTAAATTTTTTTGAAAAATATGAATAAAAAGGGATGGAGAGTAAAATAGAGTAGCATACATAAGGACAAGGATACCAGAGCTCATAATGCTTTCTGCATTTTCATTGGACACTTTATTCCTCATCCTCCAGCCCAGGAGAATGAGCAAGAGTTTGACACAGGTTTTCCTACTCCTTGAAACTGCCTTTTCACCCTGTTGTATCCCTCACATTATGTGTATCCTTTATACAACACACCACCAATCCTTTTTGGAAGAAGATGAAGCTGAGACATTGCCAATAATTAAAAATATGTACAAGGCGTCATCAAAATATACAGTGTGTGTTTAAATAAACATTTTTGTTTTTTACAGTAAAAGACCCATTTCCAAGAATCCCACTCAAAATATTCCCCTTTGCTTTGAACACACTTATCCCACTACTTCTGTCACTTTGCTAAGCAGTTCTGGAAGTCTTCTTTCATGTCTTTACAAAGTCTGATCAAAATTATGGTGAATGCTGCTGCTGAGTGCCGTCTGACAGAATGGCAAACATGACTGTGTGTAAAATATGGCTGTGTGTTCTCATTCACCTGATTCATGGGATCTGGCACTGTGTGACTTTAGGTTCCTCCTCAAAGTCAAAATGACCATGAAAGGCAAACATTTCACATCGATTCAGGACATTGAGGTAATCGTGGCTATACAGCAAAAGACACATGTGTTACTGTGCATCTACAGATACTCCTGTGCTGTCAGTGGTGTTGCATCCCCGTATACTTATCCTGAATGAAAAATACTGTACATTAAAACTTCACTGAGTGTATCTAGCCTACAAATCTCTCTGCCTAGCAGTGAAGTGCATGGTAGGGTACTGGTTGTTGACTCCCACGATGGCAAAGCTGACTGGGAGCTTTGGCTCCTTGCCCCTGCCTGGCATCACGTGAAAGTATCTTACCAAATATCACTAGCCCCTGAAAAATTGCAAATTCAAGTTCAAAGTATGGTTCCTACTGAATTAAAATATAGGGCTTCTGCAAAGTCAGACATTCCTAAACCGAACCATTCACCATAAACCATGTGCTATCTGTGTTTATGTACGTGTAGTGTGTGCATGAAGGCACCTGTGCTTAGCCCCGTTCTTTATTCCACAGGACCTTGACAGCTCCCACTCAGTGATCTGGGAAAGAACTCAGTAGGTCTGGGGCTACTCTTCTGCCTGAATCCTATCTCCTGAATCAATAGACAACCCTTTCCAAGGGAAGAGGATTTCCCTCTTCAACTGATGGCTGCCTCTGCTGGAAAATCCCTTTAGGCTCTGGAAACCTTCCTCGCAGTCAGTGGAAACTGCAGGTCTTAGCATCCAAAAGGGAAGCAATTAGATGCTGTCAGTTAGCAAACATTCCACCCACCCAAGCCCCCAGGACTGGGCAGATTTACAAGACAGCAGGGGAGTCACTGTCTTGCCAGGATCCCCACTCACTCAGGATCTTAAGGCAGCCACAGATCTCCATCACCTGGGGCATGATGGGGGAAGTCCTTGGAAGGCAAAAGCTAGAGTGGTGGAGAGCTTCCCACTAGCTTCTGCCTCTACCCCGTTGGCTTGTATACGGCTCTTCCCTTTCAGCTCTTTTGTGGATCTCCCAAGTTTGTGAATGTGGAAACCAAGTGTGAGTGCCTTACAGGTATAAATCATCATTTCTATTCAAGGGAGAACTTGTTGCACTGCAAGGAATGCATCAAACTGAGACGTTTCCCACTCAGTCCAGAGAATCGAAAGGCAATTGATTCCAACAGATTTATGCTGAGCATCTACAGTGGCCAGACACCATTGTGAGACTCAGAGATGCGACACTCAGCACGAAAAAGAAGGCACCAAACTTCACGGTGCTTGATTCTCACAGGACAAGGGAAGGGAGGAGGGGCAGTTTATTAATAAATTGTAATATTTCAGATATCAGAAAGAGCTGCTAAGAAAGTGCTGGCATGATGAGATCCGGAGGAATGTGTAAGTTTATGCACTCATGCACTATTTTAGCTACTGTGGTCACAGGAGGTCCCTTTGAGGTTTTACTGTTGAAACCTGCATGATGAGAAGACAGAACATATGAAGATCTTGAGATGAGAATTGTATTCAGACAGAAAAGAAGGGTAAAAAAACCCTTAATAAACTGCCAACAAATACAAGATGTGATTTTAAAAACTCACTGTAGTGAGTTAAATAATTTTCAAAATTTATTAAAGGAAAAGATGCATTGTCATTAGTTCTCCCCAAAACACTTTCCCTCATTTCTAACTATGTATCTCATAATTATTTTCCACTTCCTGAAGCAGTTCTGCAAGTCCCCTCTTGGTGTCTTTAGTTGCACTGTTCTGGCTGCCTCCATGTCCTAAATTGCTTCAAAATGTGTACTTTTCACGGTCCTTTGGACTTTGGGAGGAGCCAAAGTTGCATGGTACCAGATCTGATGAAAGTGGATGAAGACACACCAAAATGCTTTTCTTCAACAGAAGTTAGAAATGTTTCATCAACAAGAGGTCACCACAAAATTCAGTGAATGTTTAAATTTTCAAAATATATTAGAGTTAAAGATACATTGCCATTAATCCCCCTTAAAGAACTTTTCCTTTTTTCAAATATACTTACCCCATCATTTTAATGTGTCTTTTACTGTAATGAGGTTTTTAAAAAATTGAAGCAATTCACTGTATTGTTCAATCATACCTCATAGTTTTGCTAAAAAGCCATGTTATGCTGCATCTCCCCAAATCATCAGCATTCATCTCTGTGCTACGAGTGGTTTGCATCATATTTTGGGAAACAGTAAGTTACGTCTTTTCTAAATATCCTTTTCTCTGACATTCTTGCACCCTGTGAATCCCGCTATGCAAAACTAATGTTTACATGCAGTGAAGGGTTTGGGGGGAAGGAAGGAGCAGGAGCTCAGGATCCATCCCTTCTCTGTCCCCAACTCCTTAGTTTCCTTCTTACCCTTTTGCTTTTTTAGATCTCAAAGCAGAAGGGTCAAAACATGAAAAAGTTCGTCTCGCTCCCATCACTTCCCACCTACTACCTTGATTATCTCCCAACCTTTTCATCTCCCAGAGTCTGGAGAGAAAGAAGAGAAGGGAGAGAAGGATCAGAGTGTGATATTTTAAGTGAATAATTAATATTTGGCAGATTCAGCCCATTTCCTTCCAGTCTTGGTGGGACTTTGCGATGCCTCATTCTTAACAAATTTCAGTACCTTTTCTGCAGGATGCACTAATTCCCATTCTATACAATTTAGCCATAATTTGAGGTCTACTGGTAATTCCCAGGTGATAATTCTCCATGTGCCTAATGATTAAACCAGTGTCTTCTGCTAAAATGGTTTCTTTTTCTTTTGACCAGGTACATATGAGTTCTTTTAGTTATGGGGAACACAGGATTTTACATGTGAAATGATCTCCTGGTCTCATAAGAGGACACATAAATATTCCCTAGCCCAGGGCTTCTTAGCCCCAGTACAATGAACATTTGCTTGTTCACTGTTAAGAGTTGACTCAAGCATTGTAAAATGTGATTCTACCCATTTTATCCAGCAGTATGCCTCTCCCCTCCAGTTGTAAAAGCCAACATTCACCAGATATTGTGAAATGACCTCAAGGGGAAGAAATCATCCTAGTTGAAAATCAGGCCAAGACTAACACCAAAGGAAAAAACAAAACAAATCTTCATTTGCTTGAAGATTAGGACATTTTTCTGCTTCATTTATGCTGTTCAAAAACAAAATTAGCACAAATTTAGTTTAAATATCTTAATTGGTTTTTATTTGAGGTTCTACAATCAAGGCAACACCTTATGTTATAAAATTGAATGAGTGTTCCAATGAGCTAGGAAGTTTGAGCAGAGAAGTTTGGCTTTATAGGCAAGAGGGTTAAGAAAAACAGAAACAGAGGAAATAGCAAATTGGTCATTCAAATCTACATTTCATATGGGATTAAAACAGAAAGGACTTTTTCAGAGAGTCAGCTCAGGCAAATGAGGCTCCTTTGATTAGTTGAGATGAACTTCTTTTATTTTATCTATCTATCTATCTATCTATCTATGGAAAGTTGGTCTGTTTCAGAGTTCAGTTTAATTATATGACACCTAGCATGAGTGGATGACTCCAATTTGTTTGTTTGTTTTTAGAATGGAGATTGCTGAACCTTAAGGCAAGAAGCTAGTTCAAAACAATAGTCTCTGATAAATTCTATATGAAAACACAAACCTCAATTTGCAATTTCAATCACTTTAATTGAGACTTATTTTAGGGACTCTCAATCCGTGGAGTCTGCTCAAACCACTGTTATTATATATTCATTGAGGACAAGCTGGAATAAAAGTTCATATAGCTTGCAAAATATTAAACTTTCTCAAAGTTGCAGCACTGCAAGAGGTATTACCAATAACCCAAGTGCTTGGAAATTCTTCCCCTTGAATTACAATAAGACCTATCAGACCACAAATGAATTACTAATTAAAGTTTAGCAGTGCTTCAATTATTTTCTGGTAAAATACACAAAAGTTGTCTGTTCTAGGAGCATTCAGAATTCATGCTCCAGATCATAACCAAACATAATGCAACAGTTGATAAGGACCATAGATTAAATGAAAATGTGGATTACTTTGAGACTAGTGACTAAAGAGGAAATACCACATTGCTCTATTTCTTTTATAAATAACCTTCTGCCTCACCAAATTATCTTATTTAACTTCTTCATGTACTTGTTTATTTTCTGTCTGGCCCCAGTGCAAAAGCAAGATTTTTGTTGTACTTCCCACTACTATAGACTTAATACCTAGGAGAGTATTTGGTGCAGGATATAAACTCTATAAACATTTGGTGAATAGAAGGATTTGAATGAATGAATGATATTGAGGCAAACATGATAGCATGGTACTCAGAAGACAGGGAAGAAAGAGCTTCTAGAAAATAGAAAAAAATCTTCCTTGAAAGTGCCTAGGCTCTGTGAATTACTGGGCAATCTTCCAGATAGCAGGAAAACCAAATGATTAGCACAGAGCCTTTAAATTCAAACCAATTTGGGTGAGGATCTCACCTGCTCCATTAGTAAGCTGAGCATCTTTAGTGATCTTATTCCTCTGATCCTCAATTCCTTTGGTAGAAAATGGGAATAAATAACACACATGAAGATGATCTGTGGGTAGCTCTAAGCATGTCCACTACAATTATAGCCAAATGATCTAACAAATGGTCCTTGTGATTCATATGATCCATAATACTCAAAAGCAGCTAATGATCATACCATTGAATGTGCAGTCTTGTGAAGAAAATTTCATCCTAAGATTGATGTGGGATTTCCCAGTTACCTGTATCTTGGTGAGTTGATAAGACCCTCTTGTAGTATCTTTGCTACTTCATTTTCATACTTACTATGACCAAGGTAAGTGTTAGATGTGTCAGTGGATTGAATTGCACAACTGTGCAGAAAATTACACTTGACTGATGATCCAGACACTTCTGGTATCTGTGACAGTCACAAAGCTCTTAAATTATGCCTCAATCGAATATATTTATCAACTGTTTTTATTTCTTTTCACATCCCTTTATCTCTCAATATAAGATGGATTATATCAGTTAACTTTCTATCTCAGTATTGATATTAAAGAGTATCAAAGAACAAATGTGAGAAATATTACCAAGGTCAAAAAAGCAACTTTGTTTATCTTTTATGGAAAAGGTTAGCACAGTTACTGTTGCTTATGTAATCATTCTGTTGCTTGTATCATTTAGAGGTACAACTTTGTTATTGGAATGACTTAGAGATTAAGTGCAGTTTAAGAGGATATGTGTAAGGGCCAAGTTGACAAGGTAGCTTTATTTTGGCTTTGTAATGTGTCAACTTGTCACAAGTGAGCTATACTCCACAGAATTCATGTTCTTGGAAGTTGTTTATTACAGTTTGCTACAAGGAAATTTCTTGGAAAAACTGGACAACAGCAGAGAGGCAACAGTCACTTTATGGCTTTTCTGGTTGGAATCTAAAATGTCCCAGGAAAAGGCTCACTGTGTTGAAAACTTGGTCACAGACAGCCTTTCTGGAGGCAGCTGGATTATAAGTGCTTAGTGGAAGGGATGGTAATTTTATGACATTATTACGAGGTGATGGAAATCAGAAGCAGTGCTTGGGTTGGAGGGAGTATGTCACAGGGACCTTGACTTCTTTTTCTTGGCCTCCTCCTCTCCTCACTGCTGCCTCACCTCTGCCTCACTTTGCCTTGTGCCTCTCTTCCTCTTATCTCCTATCCCCTCCTTTGCCTTCTTCTTACCTTCTTCTCCTCTCAACTCCTTCCCTCTCCTCTCCTCTTTTCTTCTTCCTTCCTTCCTTCCTTCCTTCCTTCCTTCCTTCCTTCCTTCCTTCTTTCCTTTTTTCTTCTCCCACCAGAGCCTAATGAACATGGACATCTGAAACTATAAGGTTAAAAAAAAATCTTTCCTTCCTTAAATTGCTGTGTTCAGGTGTTTGGGCACAGTGGTGAAAAGCTGTTCCTAATCTGCTGATCCACCTCTGTGGTGTGAAGCAGCAGCTTTTCCTTCAATTCCTTCACCCTTCCCTGGATTCTCTTTTAGCATTTGTGCTTAGCTCCATGATGAAGGGCTCTGGTTTTGTGATATTCTCAGCACCATGACCAGCACCCGCAGGAATAGCTATATATTCAGCACAAACTTATGGGACTCCAGCTCTTGCATGTGGGCTTCAGCCTGCTCATCGTTTTCCTTTCTTGGTTGACTGTGCTATGAGTATCAGCCTCCAGCATCAGATTACAGACTCAGCAGTTCGTTTATTGTCTATGTCAATTCTCCAATGAACCTATATGTGCCTATTTACCTGTATACAAATATGCGTCTGTGTATGTATCACACACACACACCTACATAGAAAGCTGATACTGGTTCTACCTTTCAGGCAAAAGCTTGACTGATATGGAACTCTGTTATACTGATTAAAGGGTATCTAAAAATCTGTCTGTATAAGATGTCATGTTTCTTGACCTGGTATTCCAAGGAAGCACTGTATGGAATTCACATAATCATTGTATGGAGCTCAGACAATATATGTTCCCATTTTTTAAAAAACTGGTCAAATGTACATATTGTAATATTTACCACTTAATCATTTTAAGTATACAGTTCAATGATATTATGTTCATAAACGTTTGTAACTGTCTATCTTAGTTACTTCTCTCCTATTGCTGAGACAAAATACTGAACACTAAAATTAAGGAAGGAAAAGTTTATTTAGCTCATAGTTTGTGGAGGTTTCAGTCCATAGTCAGCTGGCTCCAATGCAGGGTGGCATCACACAGGGGTAATACTTTAAGGAGGCAGAAGACAGTGAAAGCAGCAAGAGCAAAATGGGGGAGGAAGGAAGCCTCTTTCCATCCTTGTTTTATATGCAGGCTTTCCCTGCCCCCACCCAGGACAGGTGTAACACTCACAGTCTCTGTGCCCTCCTCTTGCATAGGATGAGGATGTTTACAAAGTGAGGACCCTGGTGCTCTACTGAGTCCCTTAATTAAACTTCTAAACTTCTCAAGTTGACACAGTGCATCAACCATTGCAATCCAATTCTTGTCAACTTGGCAATCAGACACATTTATTTAAATCAGTCTCCAGATATAAAGACATACTTATTCTTGTCATTTGATAATTTGATTATAAAACAGGTTTAGCAATCCCTAAGAACCAGTAGTATTTCAACATTATATGACATTAACATCATACTATTTTGTCCCCAGTCCCCCAAAGACTCATGTACATTCCTTTATGCAAAAAACACTTAGTCCCTCAGCAAGATTTGCCAAAGTGTTAGTGGTTTTAGCATTGCTGAAAAGTTCAAGTCTCAAGTCTCCTCTGAGAGCTAAGGCAAACTCTTTACTGCAAGCCCTTGTACCAATGAAGACAAAGTTAAACACTTCCAACATGCAATAGCACAAGATAAATATTTCCATTCCTAAAGTTAAAAACAGGGAAAAACAAAAGATTGGGACCAAAACAAGTCCAAAATTCATCAAGGCAAACATTAAGTTCTGTAGTTCCATTTTAAGAATCTGAAGCAATCTGTGGCAAATTGTGAGCTCCAAAGGGCTTGAGTGATTTCATTCCTACAGTACTTTTGGTTTCTTTCTTGAGCTATCTTTGCCTTCTCCTTACTGTTTTCCTTAGACAATCCATGTTCCTGGCTTCTTCAAACTTCTAGGGTCTCCATTGTACCTTTGATTTCACTCTCACAGCTTTCTACTCTGCCCAATCAGGGGCACACTGTCTTTCTTCCTAGGCCTTCTTCTGAAATCAAGGTGGAAGCTTTCTTAAGCCACAACTCTTGCATTCTGCATGTACCTAAAACCAGTGCCACGTGGATTATGCCAAGGTCTGCTGCCAGTTGGAACAATAGCCAGTTTTCTCTTGCTCTTGACTATAGGGATTAAGTGCTTGGATTGCTGGGTACTCTGAATCCAATTCTGAAGAACAGGCTTTCTTTGCTGCTGTCATTCTGGAACATGCTGTGGCTACCTCCATTCTGGAACATGATACTCTGTAGCTTTCTCCTCAAAGCAAAATTTTTCACTTTTATAATTTTGATACCACAAAGGGTGGAGATTTTCTGCTTCTTGTGATGCCCTTAGGCCATCTTTCCTATTCTCCTGTTCCTTCTCAACAACTGAGTTCTTCCCAACTGTATCTTTGTAGCCCACAGCTTTACTGGTGCTTCCTTTCTGGCTAAATTCACATTTTAAAACATCCTTCTGGGCTCCTTGGTCTTGATTTCAACACAGATCTGGCTAAAATCCCCAACAATAGCCATACCACAGCCTTAACATTCAACTGCTTTGAAATTTATTCTGCCAGATTAATTAGTCCACTGAACCTAACATCAGTCTGAGGCAAAGTCTTTGGACATGAACAAAATGCAGGAAAACTTTTTTCCAGGCCATAACACGCATCATCTGGAGTCCAGCACTGAATGCAGTTCTATCCAGCAGAAAACTCCTGAATCTAGTCTTTATAGGCAAAAATTCTATCAGGCTTCTGGTCTTCTGAGCTCTTACCAGAATCTCCCATACAGAATAGCCTAAGATGCTTCAGCACTAGTCTTTTAGGCAACACCTCCAAACCTATAAAAACTCCTCCCACAAGTCATTCCCAAAGGCTCTTGAACCACATGGTCAGGTATAGTCACAGCAATGACTCCACTTCTCTAGTACCTAATTCTGTCTCAGTTATTTTTCTCTTGTTGCTGAGACAAAATACTTAACACCCAAAATTAAGGAAGAAAAGTTTATTTAGCTCACACAGTTTGTGGTGGTTTCATCCCACAAGCATCTAGCTCCAAAGCAGGGTGGTGTGGCACGGGGATAACACTTCAAGGTGGCAGAAGACAGCAAACACAGCCAGAGCAAAAGGGGTGGGGAGCAAGCCCCTTTTCCTCCCTTGTATTATAAGCAGGCTACCCCCTAAAACAGGGCAGGTATAGCCTTCACAATCTCCATGCTCTCCTCTTGCACAGGATGAAGATATTTGCAAAGTGAGAACCCTAGCTCTTATTAAGCCCTTTAGTTAAACTTCTAAATGTCTCAAATTTACACAGTATATCAACAATTACACCAGACCTAGCATCTATCTCCATAAAAATTTGTATCTGGTAGGAACAAAGTTTTATACTTATTACCTAGAAAATCCCAATTCTTCCCTCTCTTTAGCCCCTAACAACCCCATTCTACTTTTTGTTTCTTTGGTTTTGACTACTCTAAATATTGCTTTAGTTCAGGTTATACAGTATTTGTCTTTTTGTGATTAACTTATTTTACTGAACATAAACTTCTAAAAGTTCAACCATGTTGTAGCACATCAGAATTTTTTTTTATAATGGCTGAATAATATTTTATTGTATGTATATGCCAAAGTTTAATTTTCCATTCCTCTATCAATGGATATTTGTGTTTCTCTCTCAATTCAACTACTGTACGCAATGCGGTTATGAACATAGGTGTTCATGTATCTCTTTGAGAACTTACTTTGAATTCTTTCTGGTATACAGTAAAAAACAGAATTTCTGGATTATATGGTAGTTTTATTTTTATGATCTTGAGGAACTGACATGGTTTTCCTCAGTGACTGCAAGCAACAATGCACAATTGTTCCAATTTCACCATATCCTTACCTACATTTGTGATTTTGTTTTGTTTATATGCAGAATGCTTTCTACAGTAGCTATTCTAATGGGTGTGAAGTAACATCTTGCAATTCTGATTTATTTCTCCAGTGACAAGTGGTATTAGACATCTGTTATATACTTGCTTACCATATGTAAACCTTCTTTGGAGAAACATATATTGTTTTTTGCTCACTTTCACATCAAATAGTTTGTTATAGTTGAGATTCAGGAGCTATTTTATACCTGCTGCTTATTAATCCCATATATATAAGTGTTTTGAAAATTTGTTTTGCATTCTGTACATTACTTTTTCAATCTACTGATATTATCATTTGAAGCACAAAAATCTTAATTTTTAGGAACACCAATTTATTATGCTGTAAGTACTTTTCATGTCATAGCCAAGAAATCATTCCTAAGTTCAATTTCACATAAATTTTTCCCCATTTTTTTCTAAGTACTTTACACATACTGGTTTTATATTTAGGTTTTTGATAAATTTTGAATTAATTTTGTATATTTTATTAGGTATAAATCCAACTTTATTCTTTTGCTTATGGATAGTTATCCAAATACTATTTATTTAGAATACTGTTCTTTCTTATTAAATAGTGTTGAACTCTCAAAAATTTTTCAGTGAATCACAGGCAGGTTTATTTCTGGATTTTGTTTATTTCCATTGGTTTATAGGTGTGCTTTGTGCCAGTAGCACACTGTTTTGAAAACTGTAGCTTTGTAGTAAGCTTGACAAGAAATATAAATTTTCCATTTTGTTCTTCAATTTCAGCATTGCTTTGTCAGTTTCCATACGAATTCTATGGTATTTTTATTCTTACAAACCATCTTTGAGATTTTGATAGATCAGCATTGATCTTTTGGAGTAGTATTAACATTTTAAAAACATCCAGTCTCTTAACCCATGATTTTTGATGTGTTTCCACTTATGTGTTTTAAATTTCTTTCAGGTAAGTTTTTTTAATTTTCAGGGCACATGTCTTTTACTTCCTTGATTAAATTAATCTGTAAGTATTTTTATTCTTTTGATACTATTATTAGGGGAATTGTTTTCATAATTTCCTTTGTAGATTGTTCATTATGCACGGAAGTGCAATTGATTTTTGTATTTATTTTTTATCCCTTTCTTTTCCCCAGCTCATTTATTAGTTTTAAGCTTTGTGTGTGTCTGTATGTACTCTAGGATTTCCTATACATTATACTGCAGCATCTGTGAACAGAAAAACATTTGCTTCTTCCATTTCATCTGTATGCTTTTTATTTCTTTTCCTTCTCCTCTTCCTCCTTTTGAACTGTAATCTTCCTGCCTCAGCCTCCCAAGATGCTGAGATTACAAGCTTATGCCACCTCACCTGGCATACAGATTTTTTTCATTTTGACATGTTTTAATTTACCTCTTATCTTTGAAAGAGACTTTTTCCACATGCAGGATACTTGGGGATAATCTGAATACATTAGACTTTTTGGTTCCCATAGTCTCTGGCAAGAAATCTGATGATCATTTCCTTGAGGATTACATACATGGAGTGGGACATATCTATCTTTTAAAATTTTGTCTGTGTCTTTGACAGTTTGATAACTAGATATCTTGCTGTGAGTTTCTTCTCCTTCTGTAATTCCACAATATGTTTATTGGTCTGCCCCATAGTGTCTCCAAGTCTATTAAGCTCCTTTCTCTCTCTTTTTTCTTTCTTTTCCTCAAGCTTGGTAATTTTTGCTGTTTTCAAGTTTTCAGGTTCTTTCTTGTACCTGTTCAAATCAATATTTTTCCCCTCTAGTGAATTTTGATTTCAGTTGTTGATCACTTCAGTTCCAGACTTTTCTTTTATTTTCTTTTTTATTGTTTTATATTCTTAATTCATAGTTTTAACTTTAACCATTCATCATTTTCTCAGCTTTATCCATGTATTTCTTTAGGTCATTGAAATCTTTAAAATGGTTGTTTTAAAGTTTGTTTCTAGTAGCTCTACTGTCAAATCTTGTTTGAAGGATAGTTCCTGTTGGTTTATTATTCTATTTTGAATTTTCTATGTTTCCATGTTGCTTAATATGTCTAGATATTGTTGAAAACTGGAGATGTGAATATAATAATGGTATAACTCCATTTTCCTCCTTAGATGCTCTGTGGCCTTGTATAAGTCAAATAACTTCATTAATTTTCATTAACCTATACTTTGTTCTTCCGTAAAGTAGGGGAACATAACTACTATTCATTTCTCAGCCTGCAGGTAAATAACAAGGCCACTCATCCTGGTCCCTGAACTGTAGTAGAATGGTGCGCTGCCTCTTATTGTACCACTTGAAAGCCTACACACACCTCCGTAGCTCTTGTTTGCCTTAATGAGCAATTGTGAAAGCCACACGGTGAGCACTGTCAACTGTGTCCTGAGTGACAGGAGCCAGGTTCCCCGCTGACAGCTGTTGGGCACTTGACATAAATGAGGCAGAAAGGTTTACCATGAGAAACAAGTGGTTAACTGCAGAATCACCTGAACAACCCTGGCTGAAGTACAAGGTAGCACGGTTGTTTTGAGGACCAAACACAAGTACCAAGGTACAACACTAACAGGATGCTAGACATAGAATAAAGACTCAAAAAGCTTCCTCACCTGTCTCTGCATGTATAATTTTCTACTTGGGTGAACCACAGCCATCCCTCCATGTTTCCCATTATGATCACTCCTTTCTTCCTCCTATGTGGACGCTCATTCAGAAGGATGTGAATCTGTGGCATCCTAAATGAAGGCAGGACAACTCTCTGCTCCATGAAGTTTTCTTTATGTTTAGGGAGGATTCAGTGTGGCATCCTTGGAAACAGCAGGTGCAACTACACAATAGATGTGTTTGCTGATAAACAGTGAGGAAAAAGCACCTGCTCTGCAGTTTATTGTCTGTAGCTCACCAGATGAGCCAGATGAGCATCTGGCTGCAGGTGTTACTGGGAAGGCAAAGCATCAAGGCCTTGAGAACAATATCTCCCTGAGAAACAAGCACAACACACCTGTATCTGTGGGTGTCTAACAGGATCATTCCACTGCCATGGAATTATCTATCTCTCTAATTGTAGCAATAGTGAAACCTTATTAATAGCATGGTTATAAAGTTCATTTGTTCTGGGGTCTGTCACAAATTAAGCACTCAGGCCCAGCTTAGCACTTCTAGCTGTGTAACATTAGTCAAGGTGCTTAACTTTTCTGAGCTTACACTTTCATAAGATGAGGATAAATTATAGTACATACATTATGGGCTATTGAAAAGGCTGAGAGAGATACACAGACAAAACTGTTAGTAGAGACCTGTGCATGGATAGCTTCTCAGTGAATGCTTGTAATAATGATGATGATTGTTATTATTGTCAAAACCCACTTTTTCGTATCACTATGCTCTCTGGGTTACATGGACAATACTGAGGTGCTGATAATTATAATTCAGAAAAAAAATTCAAATTTTTATTTTTATTCATCTAGCCCAAATTTAATTTATTCAATAAAATATTCATCAAGCATTGCATTATGTATTTTCACAAAAGTATATTTTTCATATAAAACTTCCACATAACCATCAAAACTGTATAGTTAGAAAAACATATGATTAGGGGTTTAATAATTTACCCAAGATTAAATGGTTTTCAGTTTTTTGTATTTTCAGTGGTTAAGAATATAAACTGTACTTTTCTGATTGTACAGGCTTTACTGCATCCATTCTTCCTCATCATTTCAAGTGATTTCTGCCTTGAAATAGGATAAGATACTCTCTTTTCCCCAATCTGAGTCATTCTGGCCAAAACAAATTCCTTATTTCTCTAAAATTAAATGTTTAATAAAATTAATAGTTGCCACTTTTTCCTGCTTTACTTAAAAAATGAGCCCACAGAATACATTTGAATCCTTCAATCACTGCCTAGTCCAATTTATCTTTTTTTCCCACATAAGAAGATTAAAGCCCAAAACAGGCAGGTGGCCTGGCCGGGGTCACAAAGGCCCTCAGCAACTGCAAAGAACACAGCCAGCTCTTCTGACACCAGCCCACATCTTCTCCTCTTGCATCTATAATTATAGAGGGCATCTATAAAGTACTGATTATTACAATTAAAGAAAATGACATTAAGTTTTCATTTCCAAATATATCCCAAGAAGGACAAAGCACTCTACATTTTTATCTAGTCAAGCTGTTCTCCAACCCTTTTGTGTTCTTTGCAGTGAGCAAACTGCAAAAGAAAATACTCAAGGATAGGAAATAACCCCCAGGGGTATATCAATGAACACTTTGCCTAAAAATAAACCCAATTTGGCATAAGCCACCCGCTGTTTCTAATAAAGTGGCTGGGGAAACAGAGATCTGAAGCCCTCAAGGATTTGTTCTGTTTCCTTTTTCTTTCTAAACCCTCCTTCCATCCCCATTTAAAAATCAACAGTACAAAGGCATAATTTACATACAATAAAATATACCACTTTTGAGGGTACTGTTCTTTGACTTTTTGCCAATAGAGACTTGTGTAGGCATCATCTCAATAAAGACAGAATACTCCATCACTTCAGATAGTTTGTTTATGAGCCTTTGCATCAACCACTCTGATTCTACAACCCAAACAACTGCTGATCTGAATTCCATCAGTATAGATTAGTTTTGCCTATTCTAATACTGCAAGTAAGTAAAATCCAATATTTTTCTTTGTATCTGACTTCCTTTGCTCTGCCTAATGCTTTTGAATTTTGTCCATACTGTTGTGTCAAGAATTTGTTCCTGTGCACTACTAAAAGTACATATTGCACAAACAGGCATTCACTTATTGATGTGACATTTAGTTGTTTCCAGTTTGGAATTATGAGAAACCCTGTTATAAAACAGCTGTGCAAGCCTTTTGTGAGCGTATAACTTTGTTTCACTTATAAACATATACGTAGTTTCTAGTTCTAGGAAGTGTGTGTTTCACTTTATAAGAAATTGCCAAACCCCTTTCCAAAGCAATTGCAAAATGTGAGGGAGGGTCATAATCATACCGTATCCTTCACATTTCCCCCCAATTTATCCTCAGGTGGCCTTTGAACTATTTTCTTTACAAAATTTTTACAAGTGGAATCATATTGAATGTAGTCTTTTTGTGTAGTTTCTTGCATTAAGTATAGTGTTTGCTTGAAAGTTAGGATTTATTCATGTCTTACTTGTATCTTTTTTTTGGCTGAGTAATATACCATTGTGTGCATGTATCATAATTTGTTTATTTATTCACCTTTTACATTAGTTTCATTCTTTGGCTCTTACACATTATGGTGTGAACTTTAATTGAGAGGTACTTGTATGAACACACGCCGTCATTTTTCTAAGATTCATACGTAACAGTGAAATAGCTGGACTATAGGTATATGATAAACTTTAAGAAATTGTCTAAGAAATTGTCATTTTACTTTTCCAAAAGGCTTGTATAATTTTTGATTCTTTCTTGCAACATGTGAAAGGTCTAGTTACTTCTTATCTTTACCAATATTTGACATCATCAGTCTTTAATTTTAGGCATTCTGAAGAGTATATAATATTATTTTATGTTAGCTTCAATTTGATATTTCCCAGTGGTTTGTGGTACTGTACATCATTTTATATGCTTATTTTACAACATATCTTTTCATACCTGCAGAAACTCATTGCTTATCTTTTTTATTGGGGTTCTGTCGTCTTCTAGTCAAATTGCCAGAATTCTCTGTGTTTTAAAGATATAAACTCTTGGTAGAGATACATTTTACAAATATTTTCAACTAGTCTTTACCTTTTCATTTGATAATGATGTCTGAAGAGCAAAAATTTTAAATTATGATTTATCAATTGTCTTTTGGAAATTAATTTTTTAGTGTCATTTTCTTCTAAAAGTATAGTTTTAGATTTTTCATGTATGCCTATAGTCCATTTTTAGTGCCTCTTTGTGTGATTATGGGTCAACATTTAGTTATTGCACATAGATATACACTTGTTTCAAAACATTTATTGGAAAAATATTACATTTCAATATATTGCTTTTGCATCGTTTTTGAAAATCACTTGCTCCTAAACCTGTAGATTTATTTCTGGACTCTCTTTGTCTCATCGATTTTTTTATGATCCTGAATTGCCTATGCATCATTTTGAGAAAGCAGTTAATAATAACTCTATGGATCTATTTCTGGACTGGCTTCTGTCCTTAAAAAAAATTCTAAATTCTGACTTTTTAAAAGTATTACCATTCCTTTTTTCCCTTCATCATCCTCGAATTCAAATTTTAAGATCTTAAAGTGATTTTGCAGACAGTTCAACTTTTCCTAGCAGACAATGAACTTTACTGATTTTAATTTCAGAAGCTCTACGCACTGTAGTACTGCGCTGACATGCATCTACCACTTTTGGTTTAGCCCTCAACAGCCGGGCTATGTGTGCCCATCTTCCATGGCTTAGTTTAAGGCTGAGAAAAATCAAGATTCTCAATGTCTGACAGACAAAGAACCGGCAAGGCAATTTTAGAGGAGAATCAAGTCTGTCTTCTGAAGCAAAATTCTTGAAGCAGATCCTTATAGTGCTTTGACATAGTAATGATGACAGTTTTGGTGATGTTTCTTTGGGCAAAAGATTCAGTATTCATATCATTATACTGGGGATTCTTATAAAAGCAAATTTGGGCTTCTCTATATTTGAAGAATATAACAGCTCTTTGTATGATGTAGGTCCAGTGAGACTTTGCCATATCCCCATGACCAGGGCTCTCACAAATTTGCTAATAGTGTTTATTAAGCCAGATTATGTGTGTGACTTAAATTATCTCAAGGCAATAAACATAAAAGTTTTGCCAAATGTAATCAATATCCATCCATCTATTACTATCATATTCACTATCACTACAATCAGCTTGAACATTGCTACCATCACTGCAAACATCCCTATCTATATAACAAAAATCAGTATCCTTACCACTAACATCATTGACTCCATTCTCGTAGTGATCACTTCAGTAGATGTTTCTACCATTGTTTTATTGTGTTTATAATAATCATTTTGAAATCATTCATCATCACTATGTATTTCTTATTAAGAATTATCAGCAATATGGCTATTGCTATTACCTTTATCAAGTAATTCATTAATTAAATAAACAGCTATTGTCTATCTAAATGGCCAGCTACCATGCTAGATGTTTAAGAGATAGTGATAAAAAGTCAGAAATGACTCCTATTAGAGAAAAAAGATATTGAAATAAATATTTGCTGAAAAGTATGCTTAAAGTTGTGTGTATATAGGAGGTGGAAGTTCTATGATAAAGCACTGGAGTCCATTTTGCCCAGATGACCATGGATAATCTCTGGGGAGAAAGTATGAAAAGATGAGTCTTAAAGTATATGTAGGAATCAACTAGATAAAGATATAATGGAGGAAAAGAAAATTCAGACAGAAGGAATAGTAATTTACAAAGACAAATCAAAAGCATTGGCAAATATATGATACTTTAGCCTCATTAGTAGTAAATAAAAGGAAGTATCATAGTCATTTGTCAAGTTTGGAAAGATTATTTAAATATTAATTTCCAGGGTTTTAAAAGAAGTAGCATCCTTTTAGCATCCATATATAAGCACATATATATGGTCTCTCTCTATAGGCACATATATATGTTAAACTCACACAGTTCTGATAGTCATGGTAGAAATATATCTAGAACCCCAGGAGAAAGTTACAATCTTTGAAATCATTTTCTAGGAACTTATCCTAATGAAAAAAATCTAGACAGAGATAAAATAATTCTTGATGTAATACATAATTGACACATATTGTACAACCGTTAAAACTATAATTTTAAGGAGTATGAACTGACACAGGACATTAAGTGTGATATAAAATGCCTACAAGTATGATATGAGTCAGTGTATACAGCACGCATTAATCGGGACAGACCAGTGCATGCTGTAGTGATAAATGGACCCCCAAATTGCAACTGCTTCATGCAGCAAAGATTTATGTCTTACTCATATGCCCATTGGATACAGATTACAGAACTCTTCTGTATCACATTCCTTTGACTTGTAATGTGGGGACTCAAGGATGCTTCCACTATAAGACAGAACAGGCACAGATGAGGTACAGCTGATTGAGCATGATATTTTGCTGCCAGCACAGGGAATGATATATATCCAGTGTCCCTATCCCTGGGACCAGATTTGGTCACATGACCTAACTATAAAAGACAGAGAAATGTAGAAGAATATACAAATATTTGGTGAAAATTAGTAATCTCTGACACATTATGATTCCAAATTTTAGAAAATCAATCTTCATATCTTTCTATTTATCTCTATCCATCCACTATGTTTCCATCCATCTATTCATTTGCCAAGTTATATTGAAGCAGAGATTAGAATACAAAATATACTTGCAGCAATTATATACAGACATAATAGGTGATTTTTCCTTATCTTGTTCTGAATTTTTAAAAATTTATTTCATTGTAGGTACACTTATATAATAAGAACAAAATGATGTTCCATTTAACTTTAAAAAGAGCAAGCCAACACACTTCAGTAATCTCCTTGATTGAGGGGGAGGATAATGTGAATGAGCAGCTTCTTGAGTTATAGGCTGTTTGCAAAGAGACACAGCTTTATTACTTTTAACTACCATCTTGGCCCTGTTTTAATGAATAGGTAGGAATGATTTATAATTAGCCTAGTAATTGTTTGTATCTAATTGAATACTTCTAATGTGGCTTGAGAACTTTCTTATGTGCTTCCTAATGTCAACTCAATTTTTCTTTTAGTATCATGAATTGTTGAATGGATAGCAACACAATTCATGAGCTTTCAATGTGTGCAAATCAAAGTAAATGCATGCATGAGTAGAAAAGAAAAATCCTCATGATTATGGAAAGGCACTGTGAAACAGTAGGCAAATACTCATTCCAATCCTGCACAATATGCTGAGATAGGACCAAGAATAATGTGATTTTCCTAGTATAAAAATTGTCTAACCTCCACACCCGAAGGGCAGAGACTGAAGATACTGCATATTCCCACTATTATCAATCTAGGAAATCTTCCTGGAAGAAAGTCTGCTGAATATAGTTTGACAGTGTCTGCTGCTTTGACTTAGAATATTCTCTTTCATTTCTGCAGTAAAGCCAAGGTGGTCTTCCTTGAGCTCTTGCTAATCAATGTACAGGTATGTACCATTTAATAGGGGACTATGTTCTGTGAAATAAATCATCATTATGCAAACATCACGGTGATTGTACGTACTTCCACAGGCTCTCTTGGTGCAGGTCAATTTAATATGGCCTTTTGAAGCCAACAAGAGACATGGTAGTTATGAAATGAATGAGGTGGCTGCCCGCATAGTACAGCAGATTATTTTATGATAAACTCTTTTTGTAGGAAGAAGTGCACTAATATAATTATCAAAAAGTCTAATAATACACAAACTAGTAGCATACTTCTTTGTAACCAAGTATTATGCACTGTACATAATTTTCTGTGCTTTACTTCTATAAGATTGACAGTGTTGTGTGTATTTACCACTACATGTGCATGGTGCATTGCATCAGGCCATTATGATGGCAATGGTGTCACTAAACATGAAGAAATTATTTTAGCTCATTATCATCATCAAGGACCACTATCTAACATCAAATTGTCATTGGTCAAAGTGTCAATATTTCACCCCAGGGAATTTGCATACACTACTCAGTGAGTTAGAATTGGGGTTTTCTCCTTTCTTACGTACCTGTTAATACTTTAGATTCCAGTTCAGTTTCCCCAGAAGAACTCTCTAATGCGATCTATATTCTTTTCTTTCTAGCACTCATCAAAGGAATAATTGTACTCTTCATCATATGGTATTTTGACTAACACCTATTTCCCCATGTTACATGAGGGCAAATGGATTCAGTGAAGAGAGCTTACTCAGAGAAGTTAAGTTACTTTCCCAAGATCTCAAATCCATAAAATTATTCTGCTTCTATATAAATATTTGTATTGTAGAAAACAGAAAATAAAATAGCAAATAACAATTCATACTGATAAATAAAGTTAAGGATACCAAATAGCAATAATTACTATCTCAGGCACTGTGCCAACTGGATTATTGTCTTGTTTACTCCTCACTGAAGCTCTGTGGATAGTTTCATTATCTTTATTTTGTAAATTGAGTTTCATGGTAGTTAAATAACTTGTCCAGATTCCTACAAGTGCTTTTTATGCTTTTAAGGGATGAAATATTTTAAAAGCACAGAAAATATTGTGACCAAGAAACCACATATTCAGATGGTAGCAGGTGGTGGAGCAAGGATTCACATTCAGGAGGGCTTAGTTCTAAACTCCCAACTGCAGCCCCCATGCTGTCTCCTAAAACTCCAAGGAAAGGGTGGTATGTTACAGAGGATGACGGGCGCGGTGGAGCTGCTCAGCAGAGAGTACCAAGGACCCACAGTCACGTTTCAGGTAAAGGACATCAGGGACACTGACTGGGTGGACATTTGCATTACGCTTTTTGCAGACATGTAGAAAGGGGCAATTACAGGCACTTGGCGCACAGGGAAGAGCACAGGTGAAGGCCTGCCTGTGGTTAAGTGCAAGCCAGGCAGCTGGGGTGGTGCAGTTACATTTAGGTGCAAATAAGCCTGGCTTTCTGAATCAGTGACCACTGTGAGAGGGTCAGGTGACTTATCAATTAGAGCTCAGCCATGAGCTAAGGCATGAACATTGGTGTTTCTTAATGTAAAGAAGCAAGATTCTCAGGTCAGGTAGCCCAAAATCACGTAGCCCAAAATCATGCAGGTTGGGGAATTTCAACTCTTTTTTTTTTTTTTTTTTTTTGCCTGAGCACCCGTGTGGGTATCACTCATATAAGCAAAAGCCTATCTGTCCTTTCTGTTAGAGGAAGGAGCATAGGCCAGGTGGACTGCTGGTTATAAGGATCATCTGCTGAAAGGAAGGTGGTCTTCCTCTCCACTCTCACAATTCACTGCAGGCCCCTGGACAGTCTGAGGACCAACGACCACTCTAGGGAAGACTGCTGACTCAGGGCTTGGGAATAGAACCTGAAGTTATTTCTCTTATGGGCGGCCCAAGATACCATACAGAGCTAGGGATTCAGATACAGGCAAATTCTTATGGCGTTATGTATTAAATACATGGAATTTTTAATCTGAATTGCTTAGATTCAAACATTGAATCCACTACTTGTTGGCTGTATAAATCTGAGGAAATACCTTAAACTGTTTGAACCTAAAATGGCTCATCTATAAAATGGTTATGTTTCACTTCAGAAGATTCTACAGGATTTCTGAGATATACAAAATAGTGCAGTGCCTGGTGTCAGTGTTGGCTTTCTGCTACTTGAATTTCTGTGCTCAATATATTACCTGAATATAATTTCAGACTCAAATAAAAAGATAGAAAAGTATTCAAACTGGGATGCCTGGGGGAACTTGGATTGGCAATATCTACTGAAATTCTGTGTGTACATGCCTATGAATTCCAGTTTTCAGTATATCTGAGAATCACACAAGTAAGCCAGGTGTAATAGAACATGCCTGTAATCCCAGAAGCCTGGGAAATTGAGGTAGGATTATAAATTCAAGCCCGCCTTGGGAAACTTAGTGAGACCCTCTTTTAAAATAAAAAATAAAAAGAGTAAAAAAGTTAGGAAAAAGAGTAAAAAAGTCACAATTTTAGTGTGAAGATCCTGGGTTCAGTCCTCAATACCACACACACACACATACACACATCTTAAATTTACAGAAGAATGAAAATAAATGTTCACTGATGCATTGTTTATAATGTTAAGAACAGATAATATGTATTGATAAATGGAAAATTGAGTAAAATGTGATATAGGCATAATATGGGAAATCAACCACAATGTAAGGAAATAAACTAGAACTATAAAATATAGTTACAGTATATCATGTTATATATAATACATAATTACATATATAACCAATAGAAAAGACTCATTGTTTTGTAAAAATAAGAAATTTCAAATTGGTACATCCAATTTGATAGCATGTATGTCAAACACATAAACAAAGTAATTATATGTCATGTATAAATATGGGGGACAGAGATTGGGAAGGAGATATAGGGAGGGACGGGGAGAAAGACAGGGAAATGTTGACAAAAAGAGTAATATGCCTTGACTATTGCTAGGGAGGAAATGCACTGAGATTAAGACATTTGGTCAAAATGAAATTTGGAACTATCGCTACTCTTTTAATCTTATGCAAGAGAAGCTATTCATGCAAAATTGTGGGATGAATATTTAATCTTATAAAACATATACAGAAGACATATTTGAAGAATCTGTTTATAAGCTAAAAGCCTGGCCTTTGAGACTAACTCCCGTGTTTGGAACAACCAAGTGCCTCAGTGGGGCTCAGTCTATGGGGTAGAAAGCACTGGCTCCGTGTGTGTGTGTGTGTGTGTGTGTGTGTGTGTGTGCGTGTGTGTATGAGGGAGAAGCACGGGCAGAAATGAGGAACCAGACAGATTTTCTTGGTGGGAGACAGAAGCAGTTAAAAAGAGGTAGGGAAAAAAATAAGCATTGTGACCTCAGGGCAAATGCCTCACATGAGCCTGGTGAAATACCTGTGGCCACACTACCCATTACAGCAAGTCTGCTAATTTCTAACACTTACGCAAACTTTCTTTAAAGGCACTTTTTGTATGGAGCTCTTGACCTGTAACTGGTGAATTAGAACAGGGGTAACTCCCTGAGCTCCTCATGTATGAAACTATCTATGGTTGCAATCTACAGAAGAAGTTTCTGAACCCAGCAGCTACACATTCCGTGTAAGATAGGGAGACTGGACAGTTAGTTCATAGCTGCCATCATTGGAAGGGAAGCAAAAAGAAAGAGAAGTAGAGGAGAGGAAGGAAGAGCCATGGAAGCACATGTCTGTTGCAGGTGGGCAGGTACTGTGGGGAAGCAGATACCATGGCAAGCTGACCACTATCTAGACGTGGAAGTCACTGGTCAGGACAAACTGGGGCTGCACTCGCTCTGCTACTAGACTAGCCAGGCACTGGTGCAGACAGAGGTGGAGGACAGCTGTCAGAAGTATCTAACACCCAACGCAATGCTGTTGGGCAGGTGACTGGGTGTCCTTAACCTTTTAGATATCTTGGGTTCCAAGAGCTTCCAGTTGCTGCCCAGTCACTTTTGGGTTCTACCTTCTTACAGACAGAAATAAAGTTCCGTAAATTGTAGGCTTTTAAGTGAGACTATCTGAATTTTTAAAATCATGATTCTACTAATACATCAGTTCAGTTGTCTGCAGCATGAAACAGAAATTTAAAAAATCCACAAGTTTTAAAGGCTCAAAACAATAAATTTTTATTTCTTGCTTCTACTGTGCATCCTTTGAGCATCTGGGGGAGGCTTCGTGCTCCATCAGTCTCAGCAGGCTGATGACTCGATCCCACTCGCGGGGTGTGGAATAAGTCAGTGTGATGAAGTGGGCATCAGCCCTTCAAGCAAGCTTTCACCTCTGATGGCATATGTCACTTCTCATGTTTCATTAGCTACGGTGTGTCATGTGGTACAATTCTAAAGGCCAGGAAGGTGCAATACTTCCTTGTACTGTGAAAGTGGAAAGCCAGCATATTCCAGTGAGCCCCACAAAAAGCTACCACAATTATCATTTGCTGTGGGAGCTTGAACAAGTACCTTAACTTCTCTATGTCTTTGTTTTCTCAGGTTATTAGGTAATGATAATACCTAATAAGTTGTGTTGAGAAAATGAAAGCATATAGCAGTGTTTAACACAGTGTGTGCCTCATAATAAATTCCAATCCCAAATGGTTTATTATAGATAGAAATTAATTAATCTCTATTACCTGAAGTGACTGAGCTTTCTCTTAGCCTAAACAAACACAGTGGGACATCTTTCCTTAGTACTGGGCAGACTAAATTTTCTCTGCTTAGCTATTCATCTTGAGAATGCCAAGAAGTTATCTCCAGGAATCTAGGCATTGTAAGGAGTTTCAGATCAGTGACTCAAAAGTGCAGCTGAAATTTTTTGATAGGTTGTGCACTATACCAAGAAAGAGTACCGTGTAATCTGTAGCGTTAAAACTTGGGCAGAGGTCAGGCACAGCAGGAGACATCGCTCTGAGAAGTGTATCTCTGACGCTTACTCAGTGTCGGAGACAGAGACCAGGGATGTTGATGATGCGGAAACAGAAGGATGAGCAGGAGGCAGACAAACAGATGGGAGTTATTTTTAAAAGAAGCAGCAAAAAGTCGTGGGAGGAGGATGCTATAGGCAAGAAAAGAACTGGAGCTAGAGGTTGGAATATGGTTTGGGAATCCTAAAGAGAAAAATATCTTATGGAGAATGAAATTCTTAAGAAAGAGAGTGCCAGAAGTACTTCCTATTTTGCATACCCCTAGGTTCAACATAAAACATTATTTTAAAAATCGGAAAATAGTTTTCAAGTGATAGAAGACTAACTTTGAGCTGGCTTATTAAATATAAAAGGAACTTTACTGGCTCACGTAGTTGGGAAGACCTAGACTGGGCAGCACCTCACACACAGCTGCAATCTGGATACTATATCAGTATCATCAGTATCACTTATCTCTTTAAATTTTGTTTTGTAGATGTTGGTTTTATTCGCAAGTAAATTCTTTCATCCTTGTGCTGTTATGATAGCTAGCATCTGTGAACTTATAGTCTGCTTTGCCATCATTCCTGTTGAAAAAACCCCTCATCTATCACTCCAGAAACAGTTCTGAAACTTTCTCTTACTTCTAACTGCACAATCTGGATGAGGTTTTCTGATTGGACAGAACTGACCCTTTGCTGACCACTGCTGATTGGATGGGTTTGGGTCACATGACCGTTTCTGATTGAACTAGCTTGGATGATGTAAGTATTCTTGGACCATGGAATGACATAAGCAGAATGAAAATTGAGTAATTCCCAAAGGAAAACTGTGGTACTTGAAGATAGAGCCAGAATAGGGGGCAGGCAGACAAAAAAATAGTTCATGAACAATTTCTTGCATTATTTTTATGTGCTGTAGGGACAGCTGCCGTCTTCCTTTGCATGCCTGCTCTAACTGGCAGGCAGGAATGACTCTTGTACTAGAACCCTGTAGTCACAGTATCCCATAGCTGCATCAAGGAGCCTGGTTTTCTTTGTCTACTAGCTCTTTGTATTTCCAGAGGAGCCTAAACTTACTCTTGAATCAAAGAACAATCCCTAAGAACTTGAACGACTTCATTCTTCACTTGATCATGACTTTAAATCTTTCCCTAAGGTATTGCTTGGAGTTTTGCTCTGTATTAGAGAGATAACCCAGAACCAAGACACCAAACCACATGGCGTTGACTTCTATCATTTGGAGTGGAGCTTCAGTGGCCAAAATCCAATGTTATATAGAATCAAGACTCAATATGTCCCCCAGAGAATGAGGACTTTTCTATTCTGGTGAACCAAAGATGACACAGATGAAGCTGTGCAAAATCTGGCATGGAATAATATACATCTTCTTTTATTTGGCAAACTCTACTAGCTCTACAAAGCACATTTCACACACAAACCTACTGCCAACTCCCTCCGAAGCAATCAGTTGCTTCTTTTTACCTTGTTCTTACAGTGCATACATCAGATCAATATTAGCATCTGGGTTTCTTGGGGGTCAGGTTTGTTCTCCTTTTTTTGGGTCTCATTTATTTGTTTGCTTATAAACCTAGGCCTTTCCATGAAGCTGCATCATTTTTAAAACATTCTATTTTAGTTTGAGGCTGGGTCTTGCCAATTTGCCAACATGCACCACTCTAGCCAGTGTCAATCTTTCTTATTCATTTTGGTATGACTGGCTCTTAGGTGGTAGGTAAGTATTTAATAAAAGTGTGATGAATAGATGAGTGAGTTGTTTATGCAGACTGAGCTGGGAGAAACATTAGGAATTCATAAACCTCACTGACTACAAAGATGAAGAAACTGTCAGATAGTGAGGGCAAGTAACATACCCTAAAACACATAGAACATTTAAAGGTATGTGGTAATCGAAGCATAGAGCTTTTCAATCCAGAGCTCTTTGAATTACAATTCTGCTCTGCAGAGGGCACTTAGTCTTGGAATTTTATGTGCATTATCTTACACATTCTTCTCAATAATTCCCATTTTTAGCAGTGAGGAAGCAAAGGACCAGTAAAAGGATTCCAGAAGCATTTCCCCAGCTCTGTTAATGTTTAGAGCACTGATCATCCAACCCCTGTCTTCCATAGTCTTCCTGTTGGTGGGGAAACTCTGTATAGCCCCTGGAACCCAGCCTACCTTATAGACCATGCCTCCTTTTCTGTCTCACTCCTCCCCAGGCATCAGGCCCAGGAACATGAAATAGAAGCACTGAAATATGCCAGTATGAGCCTGGAGCCTGGAAGCCTACTTTTGGCTTCCAAAGAGAACAGGAAGGCTCTGGAATTTCACAGGACCAATTTCATCATGGTGGTGAGGAAGAGACAGCTCCCTATGGCAACCAGCTCCTGGCACATGGAGTCCACAGCTGCCAAACCAGGCCTGTGAGAAACAGGGAAAAAAGAAGGGGTGCTGCCCTGGAAATAAGTTATATTTAAAAATTGTATAAAGTGTCTTCTTTTCTTTTCTGCAAACCCACTAACATAGGCAAGATACAGTAATAACATCTCACACATTACCTGCCATGTTTTATGTATATATATATATATATATATATATCACTGATATATATATCAGTGATGTATATATATATATATATATATATCAGTGATATATCACTGATATATCAACATATCACTGGATCCTTTTAACAACATTACAAATAAAGAACTACAATTATCTCCACTTTAGTGATGAAAAAATGAATTATCCTATGGTTAAATTACTTGCCTAAAGTTACCTGCTTAGGAACTGGTAGAGCAGATGGCAGGACCCAGACACCAGACAAGGTGAGTGTGTCTGCATGCACAGACACTAAATGAAAAGATCTTATGGAAGCATCACAATATTTGAAGTTGTATCCTCTGGATTTTTTTTTTTTGTACCAGGAATAGAACTCACACCCTCACAGTTGCCAGGCAGGTGCTTATGCCACTGAGCTAAATCGCCTGCCCCAATTATATTCTTTGGGACCTAACTGTGTGATTTTATGCAAGTCTTTTTGTCCTGAAAAAGACTTTCATCTGTAAAATGAAGCTAAAAATGTACACCTGATAAGTTGTATGATTACCAAATAATATTATGTAGGTAATCATGTATTACAAAAAATGATTTTGCATAGATAGCATGGAAGATTTGGAAAGAACATGTTGTTTCAAATATAATCTTAATTTACTATGTTCCAGTCAGCAAACCATTAAAACTCCCATGAACCTTGAAATTAGAGATGAAAATTTTTGTATGCTAAATAATTTTTATCTGTTAAGGAACCGAGTAATAATTGCTACTTATTAAGACTGGTGACGAATATTGGTGAAGACCATGTGAAAACAGAACATATAGAGACCAGCATATAGCTAATTCACAGAAACGATGGTTTCTATTTGTTCCCCTTTGCCATTTTGCTGCCCATCACTTCGTCAATTACGGAGGTTGAATTTGACAAGGTGAGGCCATAATCCAAACTCCAAGCTGTCAGATGCAGACTGGAAAGTGGGAAATTGATTCAAGGATAAGAACACATTGAAAGTATAGATGAATTTTTAGAGATAAGGAGGAAATTCAGATCCTGAATGGCACATATAAATGGCAGTCATTG
>PVJX010020719.1:0-32948 GCA_004027295.1 Dolichotis patagonum
AAAAAAAAAAAGTCACATACACGACTGTTACCCAGAGCTGAAGAACAGTCAATGAGAAGACAGATAGATATTCAATGGCCTGACAGGACTGCTTCACTGTACCAGACCCGGTGGCATATCACATAAATGTGAACAACAAACACCATATACAAACACACACCTTCCTCTAGGAAGTAAGCAGGTTCTCCCTGACTATGATTAATATGCATTCAACGCCAATATGAATTTAATGAATTCACAGTCATCTCTCAAGGGAACCATGGTAGCGCGCACACGCATGTGTGCAAGCGTGTGCAATGGGGACTGAACTGGGGCAGTACACAGGCTGACTATGCTGCACAGGACTTTCCCAGGGAACATTCTAGGGCCTTAGAGAGTTTAGGGTTTCTGTTTCTTACAGGCTGATAGCACCTTGCGCCTCCTTCAGGCTACTCAACACAGTGTAGAACAAGGCAGCTTTGGGTGGGCCTCTCCCACTGGACTTTAAGCTCCCTGAGGGCAGGGACCTGCAGCGGGCAAGGCTGTGGTCTCCCGGTCAGTGTCCCTTGTCTTTCAGTTGCAGAATCCTGATTCCACAGCACCCGTGGAAGGAGCATCCCAGGCATGGAGGGTCAGCCCTGTCCACGCGGCCCTGCTCTGTGCCGGACACCGGGCTTCCTGCCTGGAAGAGCCTAGCGCAGGGCAGGCCTCACGTGAACATCTTGTGTCCATGAATAGAAGAACAAATGGGTGCTCTTCCACCCACAGACTGTGATCGGACGGAAGTATGGGCCGAGGTTTTCCAGGAAAACATAGCATCTTGTGTATTCCGAAGTGACACTTCATTCCAGAGGAGTTCAAGCATTGCTTAGACACGAAGTTCTGCCCCAGCCCCCATCATTTCTGGGCTGTGTCTCTGTATAAGTCACTCAGCCTGCTTATTCCTAGGGAATGAAAATTACAACAGCGGCTTCACAGGATTAGTCCAGGCTCCGTGTGGAGTTGAGCACAGAGCCCAACACATGAGAATATCAAAGTTTGTGGTGCTGCCTTTTTTTTTCTTTGTCTTTTTGAGACAGGGTCTCGCTACGCAGTTCAATCTGGCCTAGAGCTCGCTTTATAGCCCAGGTTGGTCTCGAACTTGCAATAATCCTCCTGCCTCAGTCTCCCAAATGCTGGGATTACAGGCACGCACCGCCCACGCCAGTTGGCGCTGTTACTCTTACAGTCCTCTGTGACACCCAGGACAGGCAAAGGGCTGGGGCAGGTGGGGGTTCACACTTGTGTGTTGCATAATTCCCCGACCACATGGAGTTATATTTAACTCCTCCTCTCTCTTCTTCCTGGAAGTCTCACCGGGCTGCTGCTCTGATTCTTACAGGACAACTACTTGTCTTTCATGGTGAGGCCTGGTCAGTTTAGAGCCCATCCTGTCACCCCTCCTCTACATGGGAAACCTGTATCAGGCCTGGGGTAACTGCATGGGTGCAGGTGACAGAGGAGGACCGTGCAGAGGGGGCAACTTTCCCTTTGCAGATGGGCGAACAGCAGCTCTGAAGTCAGACTTGCTATCAATAAAATCAAAGAGGCTTAAAATCAAGGGAGAATAAAACACTGTGTGCCTGGGCCCCACGCTCCGAAAACTGAACCCAGTCACGTGCAATAGGGCCTGGCAGAATGGGTTTTTAGAGAACTCCCTTGGATATTCTGAGACTTGGGAACAACAGGAAAAACACACTTAAGTTTCCAACTCAATGGTCATCCCTCGGATATACCTGCTCACCCCGAGAGCAAGCAGAGAATTACCCATTTTTAATGCTGAGGACCCAGTGAAAAGTTAGATGGGCTTTAATCAAAGCCCCCGGAGCTTGAAAAATAGCAGTAATTCTCCATTCTTTGGCCTTAAATTTAAAAAAAAAACAACAACTTTTTTTTTACTCAAAAGACAGCACAAACTTAGTTCCACTGACATTAACCAGAGCTTAACCAGGACTATAAGAAGCTACAAAGCTTATTATTCTGACTCTACCTCCTCCTTCTTCTCTGTATTTCCTGATGGCACCAATAATAAGTAGATGGTCAGTGCTGTAGGACACTGGGAAGTGGAAGGAGTAACTATTAGCACTAAAGAAACAACAGGGGAACGAGGTAAGCAAACTGAAGGTTCAGAAGGGGAGCATCGGCTCCAGGATAATGAAGACTTAAAAGCACAGTCATTTAGAAAAGCTTTCCTTTCCTTGAGGAACTGACAGGTTTCCTCTTTCCCAAAATGTGCGAACTGCACACTTCACCACATTTCTCTTTTTACCATGGATGCCAGGAAGTTCTATGTAAAATCATGCCGAAGATCTGTTAGCAGTGGCAGGTAATATTCCGGCATTTTCTCATTTTCCCCGGACTGGGCTCAATTTCTAGCTTCATCACTTATGTTTATGAGCATCGGTATTATACATCTGTTGAAAGCCACTTCAATTTCAAATGCATTTCAGGACGAGCAAGGTAAGTCATCTAAACTCCCTGCTCTGTTTTCTAGTCCCTCAAAATAGCATTTAGCATAGCTCTTCCTGAGCAGGCTCATGGGAACTACCCTCTGCTCAAAGCTCTTAAGACGCGCACTTCTCATGGGGTTAACTTGATACTCAGAGGCCACGGCAAGAATGACATCCATCACAGAACGGGGTATAGGTGACAGAGGAGGACCGTGCACCCCGAATACAGGACTCCTGGCTGGAAGGCCATTGTTATCATTGTCTACTCATGTTTTCTCATCAGACAAATGTATATTCTCTTACCATTCCCCAGCATGGAAATTATAATTCCTAATGGATGTGCCTTTAAAACACTGAATGAGCTGCCTTTGTAATAATAATTGACTTTTCTCCCACATAAATTATCTTACTACAGAGTCCAAAGGAGGAAAATATCAGAAAATTCAATAGTCCTCTTGTTTTATTTAAAGGAAAAACTATTCCCTTCTCTCTACAAGGACATATTACTTGCTTGTCCTGTCCTGCCATCGTTTCATGATCTAGAAATCTTATGATATAATCCTAAGCCCAGCAAAATACAGGAAGGTTCTCATGAATAACAGTCCTTATTTTAGCACAGAAAGAGACTCTGGCGCACTGTTGGACGAGATGCTCATTGACTGCTGTCTTTTCAGTAAGTACTAGCGAAGCATCAACTATGTGCCAGGCATAGAGCCAGCCTGCCTTCCCGTTTTCCTGCACATGGCCTTCTGGGGTACACGGAAGGATGGGAGTGCAGTAGTGCCAGTTCTTCAGTGAGCCATTCTTGTGTCCCCAGCCCCCTCAGCACCTCCTGCCAGCTAGCTCTCCCAGGCCCCACGGCCCCTGCCTGGGTTCCTAACTGGGCGCACTGGTTCTGAAGGGAAGTGCTGTTCTGCAGGCAGAGATAATATTTCAGTAGTGTCCCTGATTCTGCTGCCCCTCACTGGCTCCAGCCCCACTCCGGACTCCCATTCTCCCACCTGGCCCACCCGGTCCTGCCTTCTCACGCCTGGCACAGCAAGCTCCGCAGAGGTCGGACTTTTTCACTTCACCTCTTTCGTGAGAATCGGGGTCTCTACTTTGCCATCATGCCATCACTAAGCAAGACCAGCTGGAGCATCCCCCCACCCACCCACCCAAGGGCTGCTCCAAACATCCACTGGTCAGAGGCCTCCTCCGAGAAGCACGTCCTGCCTCATCATCCTGCCAGATGGAGACCCCTACATGGCCTCTGCTTAACACAAAACATGCAAAGAGGAAAAAAGCAACCGTGGGCAACCAGAAGAGCCACGCACCAGGGCTGGAAAATGATTAAAACCAGAGACTGGAATTGGATGGGAAGAATCCCAGGCAAGGGTACTGGAGGGCGAGAGCGGCAGATGCCAAATCTGAGGAATGGTTCCAGCAGTGATTATGCAAAGCGCTGGCCTTTCATGCTTTGATGGTAATGCACTCATTTCTCCAACTTTCGCACACTAAATGCAAGCAAAGCTTAATGACAGCGGCTGGACTGAAAGGTAATTGGAAGCTGAAAATAGAGTCTTTGCCTCATTATAATAATTCTCTCCCAGAAATGTTTGTGTGTCAGAAGCACTATTCCCTGGGCTACGGTTTAAAGGAATAGCCATTACAGACTTTCAGGGAGCAGGCTTAAGAATGTTTCTAAGCTATGAATGCTAAGCCTATAGAAGACAGCTATCAGGGACTGAATTCCTTTCAGGTAAATAGGATGTGAGAGAAATAAATTCAAAGCACGAGTCGGGTCTGCTCACCTGATTTCCCTCTGATGCCCCTTTGTTCTGCTCCTCCCCTTTCCTTGCCATTTCCAGAGCACCTCCCCTGTCTCGGGCACCCCTGAACCTTGGATGCCCCCATGTGGGAGGCAGGGCATATGAAGGAAAGAAACTGAGGTCTTCCACATGTCTTCTCTTACGCCACCCACACATGGCACCAGCTGTGGACACGCCCTGGACAATGGCCAAAGGTTGATAAAATCAGTGACGCCACCACAATGCATATACTCTGTTCGGACACGTAAAAAAAAAAAAATACACCCTAATTTGTATTCACAAAACCTAATAAGGAATAAAAAATTTTAATCATTTTTGTTGACGTTATGGAGAACAGAAATCTGCCTAACCACAGACCCCATCAACGGGTCAATTCTCCTTGCATGACAAGAATTCTGGATATGGTCCAGAGATGCTGGGGGCTGGGTGACAGCAGGACACAGGGCTGGCAGCTCTGGGATTCTCCTGTCTCCCTGCCTGTAATTGTGAAAGGGCTGTGGCAGCCCCAAGCACTGTGTCATAGCACAGCTGCAGTCAAACACGGGCGCTTCTGCCCCTCTGCTCCCTCGCACAAAGCAGGGAACTCTCCCCCGGGAAGTGCTTACTGCTGCCCTCAGCGACCGGAAGGCATCACGCATGCGCCTGAGGGCCAGGCCTGAGGCCCATCTTTCCAGAGCGTAAGGGACTTCGCCTAGCTTTGTTACCAAGGAGGAAAAGTGTCAGCTCTGGGCCAGGTGCCGGTCTCCATGGCAGAAGCATCTCTAAGCTACAGCAGGAGATCAGAGGGGTGCTTGGCACAGCAAAGCCATGTTCCCGCTATGGGAGAGGCCTCTCTGCTCGCAGTATTGGTCCTGCTGGGACCCAGGTAACCCCCATCAACAGAGCTCCCCATCCCTTTGTCTTTGTGTGACTTAAATAAAACCATTATGTTGTTCTAATTTGCATGTCTCTAATGCCGGTGATTCTGAACATTTTTTTTCATGTATTTATTGGCCACTGGTACTTCTTTTGAGAAGTGTTCATTTCAGTTGCCCATTTTTTGCCTGGGCTTTTATTTTGGAGGGTCAATTTTTTGAGTTCTTTATTGAGTCTAGATATTAGTCCTCTGTCTGAGGAGTAATTGGCAAATTTTTTTCCTGCTCTGTAGGTTGTCTCTTCACTCTGTTGGTTGTTTCCTTTTCTGTGCAGAAGCTTTTAAATTTGATATAATCTCATTTGTTGGTTCTTGGTGTTATTTCTTCTGCAGTTGGTGTTATGTTCAGGAAGCCCTTGCCTATACCTACATCTTTGAGAGTTCTACCTGTTTCATCTTTCAGCAGATTAAGTGTTTTCATTTTCAATGTTTAGATCTTTGATCTATTTTGATTTTAGTTTAGTACATAGTGAGAGACATGAGTCTAGAGACAATCTTCTCTATGTGAATAACCAGCTTTCCCAGAACCATTTGCTAAAGCAACACTGAGATACCATCTCATCCCAGAAAGAATAGCCATCATCAAGAAATCAAATATAATAAACGGCAGCAAGGCTGCAGGGGAAAAGGAAGCTTTCTCCATTGCTGGTATGAAATAAACTGGTACAACCACTGTGGAAATCAGTGTGGAGAGTCCCAAAAAAACTAAAGCTAGAAATTCCATTTGACCCAGCTGTTCCTTTCCTAGGTGCCTTCCTGAAGGAGTTAACGGCATCATACTACAGTGCTCCATGCATACCCATGTTCACAGGAGCACAACTACATCTAAGCTAAATCTTCAAAATGGTCTTCAACAGATGATGGATAAAGAAAATGTGGTACTTACAGGCAAAGGAGGACTGCTCTCTACCATAAAGAAAGATAAGCCATATTCATTTGTTAAAAAAAAAAAAGGAATACACCCCCAGACCAAAATGTTAAGTGAAATAACTCAGACACACAAGCTTAAATAACACGTGGTTTCTCTTTTATGAGAAATCCGAAGTGTAAATAATTTAAAGAGCAAAATAAAAGACAAAGAATAGGAAACAGGGAGGTAGATCTTTCAGAAATGGGAAGTGGACCAAGAGATGAAGGGAGGATGGAGGAAGGGGATATAAAAAATTAAGACAGGTTAAGCACATGTGCCAACTCCACATGAGGCATGGAATCATCATCCACTGAGAACATCTACTAATGAAATTTAAAGAAAAGAAAAGAACAAGAGAACCATTGTGTAGCCTGTGAATACAACAGAAAAAGTATTCAAATATCACCAGGAGTGTTCTGATCTACCCCGCCACACAGGCGCACGCACACTTGTAAAGAACCAAGTCCACATTAGTCAGGTCGGGAGCACCTGAGGTGTAGACAGAACACGCTGTGCAGAAAGCAGCCAGATCCCAATCGACCTGTCCCAGAGCTGGAACTCCAGCAGGGCCACCAGGGGAGCTGCAGAAACCGCCAGCGACTGAGAGCAAGCGGAGCCCGACAAGAAAGCCATTCTCAAAAAGAGGCAGAGGTAAAAGCCTTTTATAAAACTCAAAGCTTCATCTCCACCTGGGGTGCAGGTTAGATGGAGCCCACACGGCACAGTGGGCCCTGGAGTGGCGGGGGAGGCTGCCACAATGCAGGCCACCAAGGTGCCACCTCAGGCCGACACTTGGGGCCTGTGTTTCTCACCACCCAGTGCTAACACTGGGCTCCAACTCACTGCACTGTTTTTTGAGAAGTGAGACACACTCCATGTTAAGGGATTGGGAAAATGTTTGCAAACTGAACACCTGGTGGGTTAGCAAGTGAGGCCGCAGGAATGCTGGCAGCAGAAACAGAACCAGGTGACCAGCCTGTCAAAACCGAGATTTTAAAAATGTAAGACTACTCACTAGTAAAATGCTATCACTTCAGTTCAAAGCCTGAAAGTCTGGCTACCCTCTCCCTAAACTCACTCAACATAAACAATCACCACGAATAGCAACCATGTAGAAAAAGCACTTGTGAAATATGCCAAAGAATCAAAGGGATATGCACGTCACGCATGCACACTGTACACAGAAGAACAGTAATGAAGTAGCCATGGCCAGCAGTGTGAGAGGCGCAATACAATGCATCTTTGTTTCTTTTTGGTTTTTTTTTTTTCTTTCGAGACAGAGTCTCATTATGCAGTTTAGGCTGGCCTTGAGCTCGCTTTGTAGCCCAGGCTGATCTTGAACTCAAAACTATCTCCTGCCTCAGCCTCCCCAGTGCTGGGATTACAGGTGTGCACCACCACACCCGGTTTAAAATGCATCTTAAAATGCATCTTTGAAGCCGAGCTCTTCCTAGGTTCCAAGTCCCCTCCCTCCATGCAGGTCACCATCAATCTGAATTTTGAATTCATCATTCCTTTGCTTTTCTGCATACTTTGATCACATGTATACATAGCCCTAGGCAAGAAATCACTTAAGTTTGCTTGCTAAAATTGGTGTAAATGAAAGTATCTCATAGGACTCGCTCTACAACCTGCTTTTCCAATAGCAGTTATTGAGATGTCTATCCATGTTTACACACTGATTACACTTCATTCATTGTAATTGCTGGGTAATGATATTCCAGTTAGAAATCTGCACAATTAATTCCCCTTCCTCCTGCTTATGGATTTTTGCTTTGTTTCCAGCCTGACTCCTTACCTGAGGATGGGTATACAAGGACCCTATCGGAGACCCGCTCTGAGAGCCAAAAGAAATGCTGCTAATAATTATACAGGACAACAGGCAAAAACCAAGTTGCACAGTCACCCTATTAATACTGAAAACCGACTCAGGAATTCCCTGAAGGGCAGAATGAGACTCTTAAACCCAGCCCTGCTTAATGATGGGGAGTTCATATTTCAAATGCTATTCATTATCTTTTGCATTTGCAGTATAACCTGAAAGAAACACTCAATTGCACTTCTGTCTTTACAAGAAGAAGAGCAAATTCTTCAGCAGGTAAGATGGAAATGGATCCATCTTGGGATCACAATGCTAGACAAAATTAGTCAGATGTAGAAAGTTAAATATTGTGTGGTTTCTTCTATGAGAAACCTAAAATATAAATAAATAAATTAGTAAATTCAAGGAGAGATGGTAGGAAACAAGAAGGAAGACTTTTTTGGAGACGGGGAAAGAGGGGTGGTTAAAGGATTGAATGTGATCAAGATACGTTGTATGCATATACCAACCCCCCAAAATGAGTATCACTAACAAGAATTGCAAACATGTACTAATTTTAAAAAAAAGAAGAGGAAGAACAGCTTCACAGCCTCTGCCATCTTAGACACACTTTATGTTCACGTTGGAAGAAACTCTAGTTACAAAAATAACAGCAACAAAGATAAAATATCAAAGGCCTTAAGTCTGAGTCCTTTTTCTGAGTCACAACCAGGGCTAAGGGCCTAACATCTACCAGCTCATTTAATCTTTACTATAACCCGGTGTGGCAGGTATAAGAACTAAAGCTCAGATAGGTAGAAAGCTTGTCTAGGGTCACAATGCACACAAGTGACAGGACCTCAATCACTGCGTCCAAGGAGTGACTACATAATTTATTACATAAGTCAGGACATTTCCAGGAGCGAAGAGGGTGCTATTAACAGTGACACCAGGAAAACGGGTATAAAAGAGAGACTGCCTTGGGCACAGCACATGTGACACTTTGCTCTAACTTTACCATGTGCTCTTGTAATCTTCCAAGCATAGACAGAAATGATTTGGAGGACTGGCCAGATTTCAGACCCAAATCTCTGGTGTTGCTCTGTGCATGTGGAGACACAATTTAAAGTGAGAGATGTTTATCTGGGCTCACGGTTCTGGTCCACGGTCAGCTGGATACAAGGCAAGCACAGGATGGCAGGAGGACACAGCAGAGGAAAAGGTGCCCAACCCATGGCAGCCAGGAAGCAGAGAGAGAAGGGAGGAGCTGGGGACATGAATGCGCCCTTCAGGTCACACCCTGTGACTGCCCCATCCACCCAGGCCCCACCTCTGCACATGCCGGTACTGAGCTCATCAAAGGAGAAAGCCACCTTGTGTACCGGGCACAGTAACTCCAAACCGGAAATCCAGCAGAGCATCCCCAAGACCCAGATACCTTTCACACACATGAGAACCCCGGGGGACATTCTAGAGCTAAGTCAGAAGTCCCAGCATGCACCCAGGCTCTCGCTCCTGCCCCTGTGGTAGACCAGAAGGACCTGGTAGGCGCCCCAGTGGCATCCTGCCACCTGGCACAGCAGGCTGGCGAGGATCGTGACATGCTTCCCTGAGATTCATAATTAAATTAGAGAAACATTCTGCTCCCCAAGTAGGGCCTGTCGGCTGCTGCCAGCAGCAGAGTTAATGTCCCATTCACGGGAGCAGACGTCCCTCCGCAAAGCCACAGCCATGTTCTCTGGTGGGGAAGGTCCATCGCCTGCCTCCACACAACAGGCCTGAGATCCCAGCCTAGCACCTATCTGTGTGTGTGTGTGTGTGTGTGTGTGTGTGCACATGCTCATGTATGTTCCTCTCTCACACACACACAAACACAAAACAGGTTTTGTTTGTTTTTAAGAAATGGTTCAGACATGAAAAAAAATTACATAACAGTATCCCTTGGCATAAAGCACATGGGAATCTTGTGCTGTGCAAAAACGTTCCCTTTTATGACCCTGAAGCAAGGCCAGCAGATTGCTGTAGCTGCTGGTTTCAAAGAGGAGCCTAAAGAGAATTCTTTCTGTGGTCTGTTGGCCATTTCAGAACTTTGTAAATGGAATGGTCAATTCATCAGAAAGAAACAGCAGGTGAGTATGGCGGACTTTAGGGGGCCTACAAGGGAGAGACCCTGGTGCCTCGGGACCTGCACCCTGTGGTTGACTCGGGGTGCCGGGAAAACAAGGAGCTCCTCCCCTCTCTGGGGGGCAGCTGTGAGTGTGGCAGACTTTCAGCAGCCCGAAGGAGAGAGACCCTGGTGCATCGGGACCTGCACTGTGTGGTTGACTCGGGGTGCTGGGAGAACAAGGAATTCCTCCCCTCTCTGGGACGGGGGGCGGCTGTGAGCCTGCCGGCACACAGGCACACAGGCTAAGAATCAGACATCTCATGTCGTCCTGTCCCCTGTCCCGTGATCCCCCCCTTAGCAAGTGGGAGCCATCTTGTGAAAAGCTACACATCTTGTGAAAAGATTGGCTATGTTATTTAGTATGAGCTCCCCACATGCAAAGATATGGATAACCATTTGGAAGAAAACAAGAGACTATATGACAGATAGTGAAGATCTCTGGTTGTCTAGCTTTGAAATTTATACTTTCTTATGTCCCGTTCTGTTCTGTTTTGTTGTGTTTAATTTTACCCCCTTTAAAATAAAATTTTAAAAAATACATAAAAAGAAAAAAAAGAGGGGAAAAGAAAGTGCTGTAAAGGATATAACTGCACGTATGTTTAAGTGTGTAAGATAGATGACCATATTACTGTTTTTGTTAGATTGTTGAGCAGAACTGTTAACAGTCTCATTGTTTGAATGTCTACTTTGTATGCTTTAATTTTGTAACTTAAACAACTATTTCCAATGACGACAGTATGTAACTTATCAAGTGGCGATTTCTTAGTGTTCTTGTTTTTGTTTTGTTGTTGTTCTTGTTGTTCTTTTATTTTTTGCCTTTGGAATTCTGTATTGTTGCTACCATTTTTCTGTTTTGTTTGGTTGTTTTCTTTTTTGTTTTTTCTCTTTAAATAAAATTAAAAAAAAAAAAAAGATGTTCCCTTTTGTACCAACCACAGTAACCCCAAACCAGAAACACAAGTGCCAACCAACAGTAAAATGATAGATTGTGGTAGAATTGTGTAATCTGAATGCTCTCCAGTAGGAAAAATGCACAAGTCACTGCTACCCACAACCAATTAATCTTATTACTAAAGCATTGAGAGGAAGGAGGAAAAAATAAGCTAGGTAGACACTATTAATTTCATTTACATGACGGTGAATTCAGGCAAACTTGACCCGTAACTCCAGGAATGACGGGTTGGGGCCCAGGCAGGTTTGCTTCCAGGTGGCTGGGAAGCACCCATCCTGTGTGGTAGGCGCTGAGGTGGGGGTGGTGGGAATTCACCAGGTAACACCCTCAAAGATGTGTGCGCTCTAGAGCACCGATGTTACACAGAAAAGGGAAAAAACACCTTACGGAACAAAAGCTGATCTAGAAGTAAAACCTATTTAGTCAACTATGCTGCTACCTACAGCAAAATGATCTCCACTCCGTGGTGGTGTGACTTCTCTGGGCTTCTGCGTCTGTCTCGGTAGCTGTGTCCAACACAGAGGCTGATGCAGACCTGCCTGCTGAGCACACACAGGCAGGCTGAGCACACGCCTGACAGAGAGGCAGGTGCACGAGCCATGGCAGTAGCGGGGTCCCATCCACACCTGCCTTCCCTGTTCTTGGGGCTTAGCTCTGTTTATCATGTCCTTCTGGACAGGGCAAGGGCCATGCTGAACTGACCAAGTTCTCCAAGCCCTTCTGGCCAGCAAGGGGAGGAACCCGTAAACTCCCCCAGGAGACCATGTGGCTATGTATCCCAGGGGCCCAGAAAAAGTCTGCAGCCCGTATTTTCATCCTAGGAATCTGTCCTAAGGTAAGAAGGACAAAAAATAACATGTGCACCGCCAGGCTCCAATGCGTGTGCAATGCATGCTATTTGGAAAACTTCAGAGCCGGAAACAATACCTCACATCACGAAACGATTAAAATGATGCAAGGAGGATCTTCAATGCTATGAAAAGTTGAATGCAAAAGCAAGAAGCCTATCCATGCCAACTCATAAGATACTAAGAATACACATAGAAAAGATGAGAAGAAACTAAGCCAAAACGTGAACTAATTTCCTCTGGGTAGTAGTTATTACAGGAATTTAACATTTTTCTTGTATCTTTTCCATATCCCTCCACCAGTACATACCCTTTCATAATGGGAAATCTAAATGTTAAAGAAAGAATTGGTGTTCTCTCCTAACGCCCCGTTTCTGTTGTCAAGGTGACAGCCAGGCACAATCCATCACTTTGGCAAGGACTCTTCCAGTGGAACTCGACTGAAGGAAGCCACTACCAGGCTGGCAAAGGGCTTCAACAGGCAGTGCCGCAAGAACGGCTGGAGGAGCAGGGATGTGGGCCCCGAGGAAGAACAGTCAGCAGGACAGCTGCCTGGGAACATCTGTCCTGAGAAGAGGGACTGCACTAGCTCCACTGGACCCCAGAGGACCAAAACCGATGCATCAGAGTCACAAGGGGTAGAGAGGGACATGGAGCAAGCAAGCCTCATGACCCCACGACACCCAGGTCCCTTCCGGTCCACAGGCAGGAGCGCCTCTGGAGGTGTCCCACAGAGCCTTGCTAGCATTGAGCAGCCACGCAAGGCCATCTTGAGGCTGTCCTCTGCCCACCTGACCCACCCAGAGCAGCCTGCTGTGTGGATGACCACGTGAGTCGGTTTCTGACACCCATTACCAAAAGCAGCCCGGGAACAGGCAATTACTCTTCCTAATCCCTCTTCCTTGACCTTTAGCAAACTTCAAAATTTAAACTGGTCCACTGTCCTCCATTTTCCCCCCACTGGGTTATCTTAGTCCAGGCTGTAATCATCTTTTCCCTGGTGGCTCCTATCGGTTTCCTTCCAATATCTCTTTTCTCCTGCTACCAACCTTGCTCCTAAGTCTGTTTGCTAAACAGATGCTAAATTAATGATTTTCCTGGCATAAAAGAAGAAATCATTAACAGACAAGACACAAAATGGAGTCTTGATCTCCAGCCTCCACTGGGCCCCTGCTCCTCGCCCAGTGTAATGCAACCCAGCTGGCCACCCGGTGGGCTCCACATTGGTGCTCATCTCTTTACCCCTTGGGGCACTGCACAGCTGAAATTCTCCATCATCTCCCACTCGCCTGATCCTTCTGCAACTCAAAACTCAGATGACATTTCCTAGTTCAAATCCCATGGTGGAATCCCAGTGCCCCAAGGATCCTCTATGGGGTTTATTTGACTTTGCTGTGACCCAACTACAACCAGTCTGCACCTCCTGCCTCTGCCTCTTCCTAAGCAGCATACATCTGAGCTACCCAGGCACCTGCACCCACAGTCGCTCGCCTTCTGTGCCATCTGTTGCTCTTCCTGGAAGAATCTTGTGACTCATTCCTCTCACCTTCGAGGCTCAGCCTGGAGGCTCCCTCTGCAGAAAGCTCTCCTCACCTGAATTCTGGGTTAGGCACCTCTCGGGTGCAAGTGTGTGTGTGTGTGTGTGTGCACTCTCGTGTGTACAACATCTGCAATTACTCCTCCAGAGCGACTTTCACACCCCATTGTAACCGTCTCTCTTGCTATCAGTAAACTATACAGTCAGGGATTAACTTGCTGTTGCTCAAAATTGTGGAGCAAATGATTTTATTTTTAAAATATCACCCTTCCCCCCATGGATGAGCTAAGGAGAATTTTTTTAAACTAGCAAAACAAAATCTCAGTAGGAAATACTCTAATAAGCAGTACTTCCTTCCTAGAATAATGAAGCAAATCTAGACCACTGAATTCCTTTGTCCCCGGAAAAGGTTCACATATTGTTGCTTTCCTTTTTTAATAGCTGGCACTGTTATTATTCTTCACCGGCATTTTATACATGTGTGAAAAGATCGATAGGTACTAAATAGTCTAAAAGCACAAGTAATTTTGAATTCATAAGACGGCTGGACATAAAGGGAAAGAGAATCAGGAAAGCACTAGAGGCCATAAGACTAATAGGTAAAAAATAAATCTTCCACAGTCTGTGTCCCCCAAGACATAAACAGTTTCTGCTAATTTGTTAGAATTGCTTCATGAGAAAGACCTTTAGAATCCCAAAGTGAGAGCTCTGGCCTAGGTCTTCATGAGGATTCAGAATAAAACTACAACAAACACAAGCCTAGGAGACAGGACCCTGTGTCCCCACCCCTGCTACGTCTTTGTCAGCTGGGAGACTTTGAGTGACTTATATGTCTTCTCTGAATTTCAGTTTCTTTATCTAGATAAACTAATGTGGTAGAAAACTGCTACCTTTCTACCATTCTCATCCTCTCCTTCTGCTCAGTAATGAAGCTGATTTTCAGTGGTGCACATTAACATCCACTAAAACATTCCACTTCTTAATATTCCACACCACTCTTTATCACTACGCTGCAGACATGAGATGCCTAAAGTCCTTTTGCACTGATGTCCCCCCAAAGCCTCATAGGTCCTAGGAGGACTTTTAGGAGGTGACTGGATCTACAGTACATGCTACTAGTTTCAAGAATACGATGTTGGGATTGATATACAGTGCCATGCTAGGATTAAGGGTGCCCCACTCTAGGGTCAGTGCTACCTGCCGGAATATAAATATAATGGACAGAAAGAGGGTTGCTGCTTGTTCCTTGTAGCTTGCTGCTTGCTGCCTCACTGCCTTCTGCCTTCCATGAACTGCTTCTCCTCTACAATGCCTTCCTGCCATGCTATCCTGCCTTGGAGCCAGCCAACTATGAACTGGAACCTCTACTAACTGTGAGCCAGATAAACCTTTCCTCCTTTAACTTTGGGAGATGGGGATTTTGTCTCAGCAATGAGAAAAGTAACTGAGACAGATTGTAAAGATAAGGGTGACACCTGAGGATCTGTAGAGAACATAGCAGACAGGAACTGGGACCCCAGTGACCTCACAGAGTTACCATAACTAGCTCTCAACCACCCACCTCCAAACTGCTCTACACTGTGGGGTGGGGTTAATACTCTGCAAGACAGTTAAACTGGGCTGTCAACTTGATCGGCTTGGAGCTACCAAGGGATTAGCAAAGCACATTCTAGGTCTGTCTGGGTGGGTCATGGTGTGACCTCAAGTACCACACATGCTCCCTGGCCCTTTCCTCTTTGACATGTTCTTTTCTGCTTCCCAGCCTCCAAGAATTTAGCAGCTCTGCTCCACCACACCCTTCCACCATGATGTTGGCATTGGATGCTGTTGATCATGGACTGAAACCACTGAAATCATAAGCAAAAATAAACCCTCCTCCTTTAAATTGCAGGTATCAGGTATTTTGTCCTAGTGCCAGGAAAGCTGACCAAAGCAAAAATTTGGTACCAAAAGTGGTGTCACTGCTGTGACTACACCTGACCGTGTAGTTCAGAAGCCTTTCTAATTGGTTTGTGGGAGAAATATGGTAAAGTTTGGAGAATCAGGCTGGAGAAAGCCTAGAATGCTGTAAGCAGAGCTTGATAGTTAATTCTTGTAGGGACTCAGAAAATCAGATGCTGTGATGAGTAAAGGCCAGTTCATGATATTTTAGTTAAGAACAAAGACATTTGGGGTAGGGATGATTGGACTAGATGTCATGAGTGTTTCTTTCTGTTGAAGAACTTGTCTACATTTTGTCCACATCCTGAGAAAAAGCAAAAGGCTGTGTTTAAGGACAATGGACCAACTAATTTGGCAGAAGAAATTTCAAGGCAGCCCAATGTTCAGGCTGTATCATGGGTACTATTGGCTTTTAACCAGATTTATAGTGAAAATCAGAAGCAAAAATGCAGAGAATGAATATTTGAAAATTTTAAATTATGCCACAAGAAGAAGCATATGTAAAGGTGGTGCTAAAAGAAGGGTTAGTTACTGAAGAGATTAATACTATTAAAAAGAAACCAAGTACTTCAGACCAGAAAAAGAAGAAAGACACCTTATGAATCAGCAAGACCCCGACCATTACAGATTCCCATATATAAAACTTGCCAGGAGTGTTGGCACATGCCTGTAATCCCAGCACTCAGGAGGCTGAGACAAGAGGATTGTTGTAAATTCAAGACCAACCTGGGCTACAAAGTGAGCTCAAGGTCAACCTGAACTGCATAGTAAGACCGTGTCTCAAAAAGACCAAAAATCACCAAAATTATAACCTTTTATTTAAGAAGAGAGCCCCTGTGCACCCTGATTTAGAAGGACTGCCTAGGGAATTAGTGTCCAAGATCCATTTCTTCATCCTCAGCCACCCAGGCACTGAGAGGCCGCTGTAGCCACCATCTGAGGGAGGCTGGTTACTGCTTGCGCTGGTGACAGATTTTGACACTGTTCACATGATGATGGTTGTCCAGGCACACAGAATGCAAGAGTTGTGGAGTCATGAAGGCTTCAAAGGAAGGCTTGGAAGGCCAGGCTGTGTCCCCTGTGAGCTGGGTCAGTCAAATTGTGAGCATGACGGTGCAGCAGAGACCTCAGCATGGTGCAAGTTGGGGATGGCAAGAACATGGAATATCTTTTGAAAAAAGGCACAGAAGCATGCAGAGCTGGCCCAAGGAAGAGGCTGGGTGGGCGTAAAGAGTAAGGCCACAGGAGCAGGACCGCCCAGCCTTTGGGACTCACATCTCACTGCCACAGTCCTGGATGTTAGGCATGGACCTACAGGACTGAGTTTTACCCTGCCGGACTTTGGTCTTGATTTGGCCCTATGCCTTTCTATTGCCCTACTCCTTCCTTTTGGAATAGGAACGTTTACCTTGCTCTATTGTACTTTGGGGATATGATACTAACCTTTTTAATTTTCAGGGGTTTAGAGCTAAGAGTTTGCCTTGAGTCTTGGAGGACTTTGGATTTTTGAGGAATGCTGTAACTGTTAAGCCTCAGAGGAAGGCTTTAGTGCATTTTCACTTGAACACAGGATAGTGATATCATGTGAGCTGCAACTATGACCTTGTTTTTTGTTTGGAGATTAAGTGTGGCTTAAGGAGATGGGTTTTGGCATCAAGTTGACAAAGGGTGGAATATGGCGGTTAAACTGGATTGTCAGCTCAATTGCTTGAGCGCTGCATAGAGCTTAGTAAATTATGTCTGGGTGGGTTACGGAGGTGTGACCTTGGGTACACCTCACCCTGGGCCCCTTCCTCTCTGGTACTGTTCCCATGTTCTGCTTCCCATCCGCCACGAAATAAGCAGCTCTGTTCTGCCATGCCCTCTACTGCGCTGTCTCTGCATGAGGGAACCCTGTGAAACTGTGAGCCAAATAATCCTCTCCTCCTTTAAATTGCAGGTGTTGGGTATTTTGTCCCAGAAACAGGAAAGCTGATTAATACACAAACTCTGCGGCGGGCGGCAGAGGAGCCCTTCCCGCGGGACGTGCTTCTCGAGTCTTCGGAGTCAGAGTCAGAGCCTTGAAGAATTCTGAGGACAACTCTGCCCACTGCTTGCACATTCCCGGAGCCTGATGCCTGTGTAAAGCCGCCAGTGTTCATCTAAACTAAAACCTCTGCCAGATAAAACGAAATGCACCACCTTCTGCCGGTCTGTAGCAAGTTTCCTTCCATTCCCCCACGGGTGCTGATGCAAAGCAGCCATCACAAACAAACTCTTCACTTCTAAATGCAACTACTGATTGGTCCTCATCAGGGACACTAACTGAGTATGTCACTATGCAAATGGGGTGCTAGGAATGCAAATGGTGTGACACAAACCTCATTAACACAGACACTGTTAGAGTATGTGATAATTATTAGTGCTGCATTTTATTTTTCCATTATCTAAGAAGAAAAACAATATGCAAAATAAATGACAATATGTAACATGGAAAGACCAAGTCATCCATTCTGCTAATATTTATTGTAAATCCACTCCACACCAGCACCGGGATAGTAGTCATGGACATCATTTTGTGTAGCTCTCATTAAAAGGGAACTCTGCAGCGCAGGAAGTAATGTCTCTACATTACGACAAGTTAGAAGCCTAAAAAATTAAATTCCGGTACATCCATACAGTGCAAGGCACTGCAACAATAATAAAACTGGTGGGGTAGATCAGTGGGTGCTAACATGTTAACAAAAATGATCACTGGGTGAAAAAAGCAAGAGATAGAGCCTCCACTGTCCTAGGAAACGAGGCAATGATCACGACACACCCAGACATCCGTGGATACATGGGGAAATTCTCAGCGAGGAGACTCAAGACACCTGACGGCCTGCGATAGGAAGGAGATTCACACTGTGCTGCACTTTTGTAAGGCTGAATTTGTTACCATTGTCCTACAGTTTAGATAATATCAATGTTAACGAGGTTAGTGTTACTGAGAGTGGCTGGCCTGTGCCTTTCACAATATCTGGCATATAACTGGGATGCCAGTATTTGTTGAATGAATGTAAATTCACCACACAATGAAATACCACTTAGACACATTTATCTTTTCTATTCACCACCTCAGGTCCCAGCCTAAAACTACAGGTAAAAATGCTATGGAGTGAATTCAAGTTCTCACAGGCTTAACAAAATGCAACTGCAACCTTGAAAAATATTCTTTCTCACTTTTCCTTTCTGCTCCCTCTACTCACCCTTCTTTTGCAAGTTTTTCCCTGTACACACATGCACACACACAGAGTCAGGAAAAGTTTGCTGACCCCCACCCCCCTAAGGGGGACTGGAATAAAGAAATCTTTTGCCACTGTTACTGAAAGGTTCAGGTTGGTCGATACTTTTTTAACCTCACGCTGATCTGAAGAAAGCTAGTTTATAGCTACACATTACCACTTAATTTGCACCACTGATTACTTTTCCAAGTTTATTTTGAAAACAGTTGGGCAAATTCATTTGGGAAGAGTTCCGCATTATTCCTAATGGCAACCACAAATGTTCTAAATAGCCAGGGTAACCATTAAGCATCACGAAGGTCTCTCAACACAGAACTGGTGAGTGCAGCTTGTTAGGTAAACCTGACACGTCCAGCCGCTTCCTCCCACCCCACCGCACTCTCTCCGCCCGAGTGATGGCGAGCTGGGAAATTGGAAACTGACAGTTTTGTTTTCTCAGTGCTGGTAAAGGGGAACAAATTATGCATTTGCCCTGAGTGTGCAGTGTGTTGTTTTAAGTTGTTTTGTTGGCATTTTTCTCCCAGTAGCAGCTAGTAGGAGAAAAGAAAGAAAAAAGACATCTGGTAACTTCTTTAGGGAAAATCTTAACAGATTTATGGGTGTAACTCTATTCAATCTGTTTCATAAATAAGCCCCAGGAAATGGCATCAATTAAAAAATCTTTTGCAAGACTGTTCTAGCAAAAGCAACACTGGAAACTACAGTCCCAATATCATTATAACCACAAGAGCCACCAGGCATGGCGCATTCACTATGGAATGGAATGGTTCTTGCAACCTTCCTTACAGGCAAGCCGTAGCTTGTCACAGCTAGATGGGGCACCCTTAAGATGGAATACTGTTATGGATGATACTTTGTGTCAGCTTCAGTTTAGAAATTTAACTAAGAGACTCAGCGGGGAGCCAGGATTCTTACTTTGTAAACATCCTATTCTTTGCAAGAGGAGGGCACAGAGGTTTTGTGACTGCTCCATCTGCCCTGGGGGTCTGGGGGTGGCCTGCAGACAATATAAGATAGGACAAGAGGCTTGATGGCTGGCTTTTGCTCTGGCTGCTTTTGCTGGCCGCTGCCTTGAAGTGTTGCCCCTGTGCCATGTCATTCTGCTTTGGAGCCAGCTGATTATGAACTGAAACCTCCACAAACAGTGAGCTAAATAAACCCTTCCTTCCTTCATTTTGGGTGTCAGGTCCCCAAAAGAAAAGTAACCAAGACAGGTACCCACTGTGTAAGTGAAGAAACTGAGGCTCTCTGAAACAAATTAATGTGCCCAAAGTCACACAGCTAGTAAATAACAGAATCGGGATTCAGACCCAGTTTAGAAGAACTTGGAAGCATTCCAGGGCACGGTGTCCATCCCCACTCAACAAACTCATCATGAGGGGACAATAGTAGAGAACTGACAGGAGAGCTGCTCTCTCTACTCCGGGGGTTGTTCTCCTGTGACTTTCAGCACACAGCCGCGCCTGTACCCAGCGTTAGGAATCCTGGACGTGCTGTCCTGCGTCTATCACGAATGAACCTGCTCGTGTCACTCGGCTTATCCCAGGTCTGTCCTGCCCAGCTGTGGGATGGATGCGGCAGCTGCACTGGACCAGTCCTTGGCTCTAAAACTCTTCATCTACCAGGACAGGGGCCTGGAGGCGATTTCACAGGGACAGCAGAGCAGGAAAACATTGACTCCAAGCCACGTGATGTCCACTTCACAAAGAAAGGGCCTGCCTGATGGCATTAAGCAGCAGCCAGCTTCAAATGTAATTGCACCAATGACCTCTAGTGGCCATTGCTAAACCCAGTGGTCAGCTTCGGGTTGACAGACCCACTCTCCTCTTGAAACCTTTTCTTAGCCTAAATTCTGCAACACCACTCTCTGCCAGCCTGTCCTCGCCTCACATGCTGCGCCCTGCAAGTCCCTGGGGCTGCTTCCCCTCATCTCTCCCACACCCGGGGTGCCCCAGCACTGGGCTGGCGACCTTTTCCCTACACTGAACCTTGTGGAGCTGTCATCCAGCTTCACGGATTTAATGCAATGTGCACGGCGGTGACTCTCAGTGTGTATCTCCACCAGACATTTATGCTCAGCTACCTACCGATCGTTGCTGCTAATGAGCACCGTGTGGCCTCAGGTGAGCCCCTACAGCCCCCCAATCCTGCCCTCAGAAAAGGGCCATGTCAATAACAGCCATGCTGTCCTTTTAGGCGCTTAGGGTCCAATGGATTTTTTGACTCCCACCTGATCAAGGGTTACAGCTAAAGTCTTTCCAAGGCTTCACGCCCTCTCTCTCCCAGCACTCTCTGATCCCCTTACCAGTTACTCCTGCTCACTCCAGCCGACGCCACTCATGCACACATCTGCCCTCTGCTTGGAACCCTTCCCCTAGGCACCCACAAAGCCCTTTCCTGTGCCTTTCCCAGCATCTGTTCAAGTGCCATCCTTTGGGTGAGGCCATTCTCCGGTCATTCTATTTTAGATTGCAACCTGCTTCTCAAAGCACTTGCTTTCCTTCTACCCTGATTTATTTTTCTCCATAAAATGTCACCATCAAATTTGCTTCGTATTAGTGTCGCCTGCTCCTTTACTGCTCCGTTCCCCAATCCAGCTCCAGGAAGGTTTAGAAATAGCCCACCTGTGCTGTTCACTGATGCATCTCTGCCACTCGGAACAGTCCTGTAATACAGCAGGCATTTTCCCAGGAAACGTGATTTAATCTACAAGGACCCATGCACGGTTTAGGTAGACCAAGGCACACACACTGAGAGATGAGAAATGATGAAATGATTGTCTCAGACACTGGTTTCTTTCCCTCTTGTCTAAGGACAACAGTCATTTTTGGATACAAGGGGTTTCCACAGTGTTGTACTTAGACTCCACCGTCTGTAGAGGTCAGCCTTCCTGTCAGTGGGACGCCATACCTGACATCTGCAGTTTCCAGGAGGAGGGTTTCCTGGGCTCACGGTCTGAGAAGTCCTGTTTAGCTGTCTCCAAGGCAGAATGGAAACGGTAGGAGGGCCACAGCAGAGGAAGGCTACTGGGATCGTGGGAGCCAGGAAGCAGAGACAAGCAAGAGCCAGAGAGAGAGCCCACATTCCCAAGCCACCCCTTCGATTATCCTCCTCCTCCGACCATTCTTCACCCCTAAGAGCACACTCAGCCAGGCACTCCCCGAGGTTACTGCATCGGGGGTACGGTGCCCCCACGACCCACTCACTTCCTAAGGCCCCCTGCTCGAGACACAAGACTTCTGACATTTTAAACCTAAACCAGAGAAACAACTCCAAATAACAAACAAGAAGTAAAATGACATCTTCAAAAACAACTTTTAAATGTGTCTAAATAACAATCGGTGAGTTATGTGCACATGTAGAATTATTTTAACATGGATAATATAGCACATATAATTTTTCTTTTTAAATTGGGGGGCTAATCAGGTCAGGATTCCTATGATAACTGGAAAACTAGCTTTACATATCAACAACTAATAATGTTATTTGTTTATCTGTGGTAGGTAGTATTGTCTGGTATTTCTTTCTGTTTTTCAAGTTGGAAATGTCTTTCGCCTTCAGTGACCCTATAATGGTGAATAATGGTCACCAAGTATGTTAGTCAGCTTTTCATCACCGTTACAAAACGTGTGAGGTAATCAACTTAGAGAAGGTTTAATTTGGTTCACAGTTTCAGTTGATGGTCAGTTGGCCTATGGTGCTTGGGCCCCGGTGAGACAGTGTATCATGGCAGGGAGCACTTCACAGGGGCCAGGAGGCAGAGTCTCACTATCCTCTTTCACCAATAACTGGAAGGCACCCCACTGGACCCCTGCTCTTTAAACTGAGACCTTTGGGGAGATGTGAAGTCAAGCTATGCCACCCAGTAACTGGTCAGAGCTCACATGGGTGTCTGAGCTGGAGTCTGAGCCAGGATTCCCCATGTACCATCCAGGAAAATTTCGCCAAGTTTCTTTCCTTTTCTGATTCTAGATTTGCTCATCTGTGAAGTGGATCAGAGAGCTATCTAGTAAGATCCCTGTGAGAGTCACTGAGACAGCCCACAGAAAACAGCATGGTGCATGGCAAACATACAGTATATATATATATATATAGCTCTTATTAGCGTTATTATTATGAATCTCCAGACCTCCTCTAAGGACTTTGGGCCTCAAAATTCAAAGGTCTTATAATTCCAAATTCAACTCCTCGCAGCTGCAAAGAAACAACCCCTTCTTCTGTTTATGCCTGGTGAACACACATCCGTTTTCCAGTACGAACCAGCAAACCCAACCACTTTGAATGTCCTAATAAGGCATGGGGATGTGCATTTTGAACACAAACTTCTTGGCTAAGACTTGACTGATGGTAAATAAACCAGGCATTCTTTCTAAAGTAACACAGAAGGAGGTAAAGAGCAGGAAGAAGGGAAAGGCAAGGAAAAGACACTGACTAGGAAAGAAAGTGACCAAAAGCTCCTAAAACGTGCATCTCCATCCCAGACCTGAACTGAACTCACTGCTGCAGGATGGGTGACGCCCTAAATGAGCTCCCGCGCCCCCCAACTCTGTTGCCATTGTAACAAACAGGGCCTGCAGTGTTCCCGGCATTGGAGACCCCACCTAAAGAGGGTTAAAGCCAAAGCTTGCAGGGCACTCAGGCCCATGACAACCTTAATCCCTTTGTAAGCCAGTTATTGGACCAATCCATGGGGAAGAAGCTGTAGGTTCCATGCTTGTATTATCGTAACAACAAGAATAATAAAGGCACCCACACGGCTGGAACTTACCCTGCGCCAGCAAGCGGCCCACAGGCTCCACTTCCATGGCCCACTTCACCTTCTTAACAGCGATACCGCTAACACCCCCAGTTCCAGCACAGGAAACCCAAGCACAGACAGTGACGATAAGTTCTATCATATTCTGTATTTCCTTTGATTTTACTATACCTGATTGAAAGAACAACTATTGTGAAGATAACAAGATATACTATGGTACCTATTACTGTTATCCCGGTAACCTGCTGTGAAGTTCTGTACCAGTTTCACTACACTGTCTCACTTGGCTTTACTCCATCCTGTTCTGTTGTATTTTACTACCTTCAAATTAATAAAAAAATAAAAAAAAATTTTAAAAAAGAAAGTCTTGTCAGGCTGGGGATATAGCTTGGTGGCACAAGCACTTGCCTGGCGAGCTCGAGGTCGTAAGTTCAATCCCTGGTACCAAAAAAACAGAAAAGAAAAGAAAAGAAAAGAAAAGAAAAGAAAAGAAAAGGAAATCTTGCCATATGTGACAACGTGCATGAATCTAGAGGATGTTACATTAACTGAAATAAGCCAAACATAGAAAGACATCTTCTACTTGATCTCAATTCCATGTAGGACGGAAAAACCAGGTCTCAGAGAAGAGAAAATGACTGGTGGCTGCCAAGGGCTAGGTACTGGGGAAATGGAGAGATGCTGGTCTAGGGACGTAAATTTCAGTTATAAAATGAACGCGTTCCGGAGCCCCACTGTACAGGCGTGGTGATTAGGGTTACAGTCATGTGTTGTGTACGGGAAACTGGCTCAGAGAGTGGCAGGTCCTAAGTATTCTCACGATGCACATACAAGAGGAGCTGTGCGAGGCACTGACTGCTAATGTTTGGCTACTGTAATACTTCTGTAACATACATGCATAACAAAACATCTGGGACACAACTTAGATATATACAAGTTTTGTCCATTATACCTGAAAAAAGCTAGAAAGCATAAAACAACTAAAAAAATTTTCGAAACAGGCTCTCTGGAGTGAAGTCACACAGCAGGAAGCTTTAGTAGTCATCTCTCCACTAATGCAATCAATGAGCCGTGAGAAGCCATTGAAATGAAACAGCCAGGATCCCTGGGTGCTAACCAGACACAACAGGCAGGGGTAACACTGAGGAAGAGAGCGGCTGCTGATCGCTCCTGAGTGAGCAGCCTGGGCGATCCACTACCAACCCGGGGGCTACCACAGCTGCAGGAATGAAATTCCAGGGTAAGCTGGCCGGTGTCAGGGCAGGCATGGGAGGGACCCTGTCCCACAAAATTCAATGTTGTGCACTTGAGCTGGGCTGGCCGTGCCTGCTGGACTGACAAAGGTGCCACACTGGTTTTGGCTCCAATCCCCCGACAATATCTGCCAGGAAATTTTAAGAAACAAACTCCTCTTTCTTCCCCTTTTTGGAACCACACATTTAAGGAAATCTCTGTCGGGTCACTGGCTGACCATGGAGATAACAGAACAGAAACTTCAGTGACCTCACAAAACTAGAAATGCAAACTTGCAAAAATGGTTTAGAAGATCACAAATGAACAGCATCATCTCTCAAAACAATTCAGCAACCACCGAGAAGAGCAAAATTTAGCTTTTCAGAGTTACTACCTTACAATAAGCAGGATGTCTCATTTGCAATTAAACTATGAAGCATGCAACAGGAAAATGTGGTCATTTGTGGGAACAAAAGGAATTTGACAGAAACTACTAATGAGGAAACCCAGATACCAAGATCACTAACCAAAGATGTTGAGTCAACTGTATTCAGTATAGCAGCCCCTTTCTCTGCAGTTCGTTTCTGCAGTGCTGGTTTCCCATGAGCAACCACATCTCAAAATATTTAATGGAAAATTCCGGAAAAAAGTAACTGTAAGTTTTAAATTACACAACATTCTGAGTACAATGATGAAACATTTTGCCGTCTTCTCCATTCTTCCAAGGACATAAATCATTCTTCTGGTCCATGTATCCACATGGTATCTATTACTGACCCACTGGGTCACTCAGTTATCAAACCAGCTCACACCGTCACAGTGCTTGTAGTCAAGCAAATCCTTGTTTTACTTAACAGTTCCCCAACATGCAAGTGTAGTGATACTTGCAATTCATATGAGCTGAAGAAAAGCCATAAAGTGCTTCTTTTAAGTGAAAAGGCAAAAGTCCTCCACCTGGTAAGTATAGAAAAAAAAACTGTAGGCTTAACTTGTGAAGATCTACAGTAAAAACAAATTCATTTGTGAAACTATAAAAAAAATGATTATGTTGGTTCTGATAACTGTCTTCAAACTGCAAAATTTATAGCCAGGTGTGGGAAAAAAAGAATACTTCTCCATTCCTGGTGGGAGTGCAAACTGTGAAAATTAGTATGGAGAGTCCTCAAAAAGCTAAAACTAGACATTCCATTTGACTCAGCTGTTCCCTATCTTCCCAAAACAGTTAAAAGGACCACAACAAAATGACATATGCATACCAATGTTTATAGCAGCATAATTTATAACAGCTAAATGCTGGAAAAGCTCATATGCCCATTAAAAGGTAAATGGATAAAGAAAATGTGATATTTATATACAATGGAATATTACTCTGCCATAAAGAAGAATATGCTCGAGCTATTTGTAGGAGAATGGATGCACCTCAAGAACATAATCTTAAATGAAATAAATCAGATGAACAAGTTTAAATTTTGCATTGTTTCTTTCATGTGAGAAATCCAAAGGATAAATAAAGAGCATAGAGGAGGACAGATATTGAGAAGCCTGAAAAACATGTTCAAACAGGAAAAGGAAAAAGGGGGGGAGGAAAGAAAAGAATAAGAAAAAAGAATAGAAGGAAAAAATGGAAACAAAACTTCTGTAAATTGGGACAAGAAGAAAGGTTGAAGGAAGGGGAGGAGAATGAGTAAAAAAGAATTAAGACACATTATATACAGGTACAAATTCCCTATGTTAAATATGATCAATATGTATGACAAATATGTATTAATAAAACATTTTTAAAAGACATGAAAGCACGTCTTACAATTATGGAGAAATAAACTCCTATGCATTCCAAAAAATAATTTGCAGCTACAATAACAAGATAGCTAAGATAGAAAGGCAGTAAAGTATAAAGTTTAGTATATTGTCTATGGTTTGGGGCAGCCACTGAGGGTCTTGGAATATACCTTCAGAAGTAAGGAGAACTACCATATGCTCAAAGAGCTAAAGAAAACCATAAAGATCTAAAGGAAGTTAGGAAAACAATGTATGCACAAAATAGGAATAACAACAGATAGAAAGTATAACAGGAAACAAACAATTTGTGGAGCTGAATAGTATATTAACTAAAATGAAAAATTCCCTAGGAGGGTTCAACAGTGGATCTGAACAGACTGAAGACACAATCAGCAAATTTGGGAAAAGTGAAATGATCCAATCTAAAAAGCAGAAAGCAAAAATAATGATAAAAGCCTAAAGGATCTTATGGCTTACTATCAAGCAAAGCAATATATGCATTGTGGGAATCCAAAAGGAGAAAAGAGAAAGAGGAGAAATAGGTAGAAAGAGTATTTAAAGAAGTCAATAACCAAAACTGATAATGTGATACAAGATGTGAACATACCACATATCAGAAACTCAACCATCTCCAAGCAGGATAATCTCAAAGAGATTCACATGGAAACACTGTCGTTAATTTGTAGTTAATTTGTCAAAATCTAAAGAAATTAAGAAACTTCTGACAGCAGTAGGAGAGTAGTGACTCTTCATATAGGAGGGGTCCTCAATGAGGTCAACAGCTGATTTCTCAGGAGAAACCACAGAGGCCAGAGGACAGCCGGGTGGTGTTTAGTTCCTGAAAGAAAAAACCCTGCCAACTGAGAAGTCTGCATCTGGAAAAACTATCTTTCAATAGCAAAGAAATTAAACATTACCCTAGAAATAAAAGCTGCAGGAATCCACTGTTAGTCGGACTGCCCTACGAGAAATGATACAGGGAATCTTTCAGGCTGAAATGAAAACACACTCAGAACCACAGGAAGAAACGAAAGACACTAGTACAGGTAACTATACAGATAAGTAGGAAAACTCCTATTGGTTGTACTTTTGGTTTTAACTCCTTTTTTTCACCAAACGATTTAAAGGCGAATGCATAAAATAAATCTATGTTAACAGGCATAGAATAAAGCTGTTGTAGTCAGGCGCTGTGCAGAGAACAATTAAAATCAGGCCATAGAGTTTATAATATTATTTTATGATGGTTACCCAGAGTTAACACAAGAAACTGCAGGAAATCTATCCACAACACCAAAGACATAGAATATTCAACCAAGAGCCTGAATCCCACAGCAATGTCCTGTATGAGCCCAGATAAAGACCCAGAGCTCATGACAATGCCTCCCACAAGTCTAGCTGGAGGTCTAGAGCCCACAAGAAGGACTCACGCCAGTCTCTTTATGGGTCTGTGCTGGGAAGGCCCAAAGGTCAGGGATGGAAGCTAGAAAGTCTATGCCCGCAGGGTGAAGGCGCTGTGCTGATAGTTTGAGGGTTCTATGCTGGAGCCAAGAAGTCACATTCACAGCAAAGACCAGGGCTGTCCTGAAAAGCACCACAGCCATCCTCAGCGACACAGAGGCCTTGAGCTCCTCCGACAACAAGCACAGTCAAGTATGTGCCAGGAAGCCAGCGTGACAAGTTCATCCTGGAGACCAAACAGCACACGTCTTCCCCTCCGGAGCCAGGAAGCAATGCTCGATGTGAGGACCAGAGCTTCTCCAGGAGAACCAACGGCTCAAACAGCAACACGTAGGAGAACCCTCAATGCCTCAACGCCTCAACGCCTCTCTTCTCCTTCCCCACATCTCTATCTACCTGGCAACTTTCCTCAGGTGGAACATCTACGCTCAGCAGCATGGTGATTTAATTCCACTGGCGTTAACTTGACCAGCAGTTTTTAATCTATAACACCCCACAATAACAATACAAAGGAAGACGGACAGAGATGTGTGGAAGCAAAGTGTATACACTACTAAAAGGAGGAGGTGGTATAAGTTTTTGTTTGTTTGAAATGCCACTTTTTTAATAAATTGTGCAAGAAATATGCCACTGTGGAGAAATAAAACAAAGGCTGAAATCACCTCCCATCACACCAGCTTTATCCTGGGTGCGCTGGAGATTTTTTAAATGACTAGGCTTTTCCAGAGCAGCCCGAGCTCTGTGAGGAGCCTCTCACACAGAGAAAATGGACTGAGAAAACCAAGTGGCAGAAAAGATTTTTCTTTCTTTTCCCCCACAAAGAAATAGCCTCTGCTTCATGTATCGAGATTTCTCAGCGTACCATGGCTGTTAAAAGCACCAGAGTACAATAGCTAAGAAGCAGAATCCAGAGCAGCCCACCCGGGTCTGAACTTGGCTCTATCAATTACTGCCCGTGTTTTGGGCCACCTCTCTATACCTGCCTTTATTCATAAAACGGGGACAAGAACAGTACCTGCGACAAGGGTTGTCACGAGCAGTAAATGTTAACATAAAGAACAGTCCCCAGAACACACATGAAGCCTGATAAAGGGCTGGGGATTTAGCTCAGCGGCATAAATACCTGCCTGGCAAGAGCGAGGTCGTGAGTTCAATCCCTGGTACCAAAAACAAAAACAAAAAAAAGCCTGATAAGTGGTGGTTTTGATTATAATCATACAATCATCTGAAGATACTATGAGACGCATGAAGAGGCTCTATAAAGATCTATGGCTAGAATAATAAATAAAATCTTCAAATTAATCTCACAATCTAATCAAGTAACTCATTTCTTATTATACCATTTGTAAGATCTAGGACAAGCATACATTCTAATCAGTATTTTGATGCTTTAAAAACAGTCTTCCATTGGAACAATAATGTGTTAGTTCTGAAAACTTTCTTCTGGACATTAGAGTCTATGAGTCTTTCCGTGGCTGCAGCCACCGCAGGTGTAAACATCCATGCCGCTATGCAGGAAGCCAAGATGCTGAGCCACACGGGATTCACACGCATTCGTCCAACACACACCGAGTCCATTTCAAGCATCAAACACTGAGGATACAGATGCACAAAACTGACAAAACCCCAGAGCTAACCATGACAGCTGGGAAAATGGAGGTTCCTGAATTTGGGGAGAGGGTGGAGGCAGGTCAGAACCAGTGGTTGTTTTCATCTTGAGTCATTCCAGGCCCTCTGACTTGGCGCCATCACTGTATCACATTGTGTTCACATTGAGTGTCCTGCCCCAGTGTGACACCTTGTGGGTTAATTCCTGAGGTCCCTTGGCTATTTACCCGCACTGTCCTTTTATCCAGGCCAGAGTCACAGAAGCCAAAAATGACTCAAAATCTGTTTGTGAACTGGGTGGTGCATTAAAATCCCAGCACTTGGGAGGCTGAGGCAAGAGGATCACTGTGAGTTTGAGGCCAGCCTAGGCTATGTGGTAAGCTCAAGGCCAGTCTGAACAATACACCAAGATCCTTGTCTCCAAAAAAAGAATCTCAAGGCAAAAAAACCACTTCATATCTCCAACAATAAAGGTAACGTTTTTTGTGTTCAAACAGGGCACCCAGATGTTTGTATTTGAAGATCTCCATCTTCTCAGGATGGTTCAACTAGATTTCTACCAAGATAGCCAAACCACTGCCGTTCAAAACCAACTGCCCCATTTGAGTCTTAATGGAGGCCACTCCTCAACCTCTCAGAACACCACGCTGCTCTGTGCACTGAGCAGGGGGTGGGCGTGCCCAGCGCACAGCACTGCAGCAAGTGTACCCCGAGCCAAGTTACCCTGTGCGCACAGAGCACTCGACACAGCCTTCAAAAGCCAAAGCCTAACCAGGGGTGGCGGCCCACACCTGTCATCCCAGCACGATGACAGGCTGAGGCAGCAACGAGGACTGCCAGGTTTGATGGGGTAGTTGGCAACTTCTGAGACCCCGGCTCATAAAAAATTCACCAGTACTGGGATGTAGCTCAGGGCCAAGGAGGAAGAGGAAGCTGAGGAGGAGGAGGAGGAGGTGGAGGGGAAGGAGGAAGAGGGGAAGGAAGGGCTGTGTGGCGAGGTCCTAACACAGCAAACAGGCCCCGGGGCCCGGACCCACTGCTCACCGTGCACCAAGACCACCCCGAGTCCCCAGTGTCACAGGCGTCCTGTCGCGGCCACACGTGTCACCACCCTTCCTCATCTCCCACCACAAGGAGCCCACCTGCACCCGGCTTTCCTCCGCAGCATGAAGAGCCCATCGACTTGCCCCTCGAGGGCCCTGAAGGGGGCTGTCAAAGGGGCTGTGACCCACAGCTGAGCACCAGGGGTGACAATCAGTCAGGGCTGGACAAGAACTCTGAAGTCACCCAAAGCATGCGGCTTCTCCCACTGCAGAGAGGCCCACTGCCGCCTCTGACTTCCAAAAACAAGACGCAAGAAGCCACTTTCCGTGTCACGGCTCAAGAGAGGCTCAGGGAGGATGTGACCTCTCCCCACCTGGCGACACGTCTATAGAAACAGGGTACCACAGCTCCAATATCTTTGCATCCCTATTGTTAAATACAGAAACTGACCCCCAAGAAAGGTTTGTTGAATGAATACACACATAAAGTCCATTTTTATAGCATCTACTAATGTGTAAAAATTGCAAATTAGAAGTTTTTTAAAAAACCCATGATCACTAAAGGAAAACAAATTAACAGCACAATCAATTATAAATCTTACATGCTACCGAGCAGTTTATGAAAATTATTAGCATGATCTCAAAATTAAGAACTGAACTACAAAACCTGCTTCATTATTCACACCAACCCACTGATGGATTGGAGTCTCTCCATTAAAAAATATCTACTACGGCTTTGAATTGATGAAGTGAGGGAAAAACTAAAAACTACTTCACTCAATTTTTATAAGGATTAAACAGCTAACACATGTAAAATACTTGAAATAACGCCTGGAATATGGTGACTGCTTAAGAAATGTTAGCTCTTGTTATTTCTATTGTTATAATCAGACACTAGCTCTGGCTAGTATCCTCTTAGACCAGGTTAAATAAAAGTTCATATAGTTTCATCTGCCCAGAAAAGTATAAATAGGAAGAAGATGCATATACAATCGGTCCTCTTGACAACAGTTTCCTCTGAGCTCTAAAAGCCATCAATGACTTCTCAAAATAAGTGTCTATAAATTGTTTTCTAAAATGTGATTTTTCCCTTGAAGCAGAAATATATATTTATGGGTCCCAAACGCACGCCAGAAAGAAGTGAATCAGCACCTTCACTAACAGGTTCCTTTAGCCACAAAGCCGGACAACAACATTTACCTTCTCTTCATGCAGACGACGCTGCTCGTGCTCCTACTCCCGCAAGGTTTGGGGTTCGCTCATCCACTACGGCTTTGAGTAAGAGCCCAGCAGTCTGTGAGGGCTTCAAACGACCACTGCATGGGTTCAGACTAATCACACCAAGAAACAAAACTGAGAAACGAAAAGCAGAAGTATGCACAAAATCGCTCTGCTCAAACTGCCCCCTGCAGGGGTTTTCCCGTTTCTCAGCCCACCACTCTTGAGCCTAGCGATTCCTCACTGGAGGTCCTGCAGGACACTGGTCCCCTGTGACGCTCTGCCACAAGGGGTGCTGTGGTCAAGGAAGACTGGGAAACTCCCTAGAAAAGACCCAACAGACACCGCCGTGGGAAAGGCCTTGTGCTCCTTCCAGGAAAGAAACCTGCTTAGTTGGGCTTGAACCATTGTTTGGAACTTAACTCCCAGCAGATTCCCTCTCCGAGGCAGAGCTGCTAGCATCTGGGTTTTGGAACTGCTGAAACAGATGGAGTGTGTGTCTTCTTCCCGCATGGGGAGCTCAGCCCGGGCAGATGAGCAGATGGAAGAGACATTGACCCTGCGAGGAACCGCAGCCCTGGTTCAATGCACTTCTCCCCCTGAAGAGGCCCAGCATGGATCAAGTTAAAAAGAAGCCATTCTTAGGACCCATAGCCCGGGAACACACCAATAAATCACAGGGGTGTGGCCAGGTGTGGTGGCACAGGCCTGTACTCCCAGCCCAGACGTATGGGCTCACTGGGGGTCCTGGTCAAACTATCGCCAGTCTCCAATCTCCAGAATATTTCTTTCTTTCTTTCTTTTTATTTTACAGAAAAGAGGTAAAACAAAATTTCATCACAAAGTCATAGGGGAATAACAGTAGTTAATACATTACATGTTGTTATCTTTAAAGTAGTTGCTCAGGGTACAAGATACAGGCATACAAATTTCTCTAATCAATATTAGCACAAATCTTGCTTTTTAATGAATTAAGAGATATTAATAGTATGACTGACTTACATTTGCCCTTTTCCCTACTGTCCTTTTTCCTTTCACCCATCCTTTTTTTTTTTATAATTTTATTTAAAGAGGAAAAAACAAAACAAAATAAAACAGAATAAAGGGTAGCAACCATACAGTATTCCAAGGAAAAAAGGAAAAGTACAACAATAAAACCTAAGAAATTATTACTTGACTAATTACATACTGACTTCTTGGAAATAGTTGTTCAAATTACAAAGTTAAAGCATGTAAAGTAGA
>PVJX010020720.1:0-32951 GCA_004027295.1 Dolichotis patagonum
CAAAGTCACAATCATTCACATTCCATGTGACTATAAATCTGATTTTCCCAAGCAGGTTACCGGAGAGCAGATGTGTAGGGCGAGGATGGGGTTTGTGGAAGGCTTTGCTGAGCTGGCTGTGAAGCTTCAGTGGAGGTCAGAGTCACCCCAGCCAGAGGTGAGTCTAGAAGATTCTGTGGAGAGAGACCACGTGTGAGTCAGTGGAGCAAGACCAGCCTCAAGTAAAGGGCTCCTGGTCCACCACGTGGCACCTGGTAGTGTGCCTGTGGGATTCTCTGTGGATCCCCTAGGTGATGGGAGACCTCGCTGTGGAGGGGACAAGATGGTTCACTGTGAATCAGGGGCTGCACGGCGCTGTGTTCTGTTTGCTCTGCAGGGAGCCCACCCAGAGAGAGATTTAAGAGATATTGGCATGCGGCCCGGGGTGTAGCTCAGTGGCATAAGCGCCTGCCTTGTAAGCGCATGGTCATGAGTTTGATACGCAGTACAAAAAAAACCAAAAAACAAAAAACAGAAATATTGGCAGGATTTTGCAGGAAGATATTTTATGTTGTGGCTCACATCTAGTATGTCCCCCCAAAGTCTCAAGTGTTCCCAGGTGGGACACCTGGTTGTGCTCATGGGTGCATCAAACCAGGAGTAAGTTCACAGACAAATGCGCTATTTGTGGGCAGGTCTGGTCAGAAGACGGGTCAGCGGGGTGTGACCTGGAGTAAGGACACTCTCTCTTTTCCCTCTCTCTGGACTTTCTGGCCACCATGGATCTCGAAGCTGTCCTCCACTCCCTCCTTCCTTCTGGCTGTTTCTGCCTTGAAGCCAGCCTGGCCACGGGCTGAACCCCTGGAAACCAGGGGGAAAACAGACTTTTCCTCCTTTGAGTCTCACGTGTTGAGTAATTGGAAAAGCAACTAACACAATGTATGTATCTTGATTTGTGTCTTTTCTGAAGACATCCAGTGATCTGGCCTTTCCCACCATGCTGCCATGCAGAACACCCACAGCCAGGCTGGGTTCCTCTGCCCCTGCTGTGGGTGCCCCCAGCCGCCTGCCCGCAGCAGGCCCTCTGTGCCCAGCCCCAGTGGGAGGCAGCCTTCTTTTCCCATGCTGTCATTTTGTTATTTTACTTGCAGCAAAAGACAAGACTGAAGTATTTTGTAAATCCATTCCGTACTTTTTTTATTTCAGATTTTTATCTTTAAAAAGCCTTTTACTATACAACATTTTAAACACAGGTATCAAAAGCTGCAATAGGTGTGAAGTAAATACCACCGTGGGCACATCCTGGCTGCCCTGTTTCACAGCACTTGCCCTCGTCCATCCCTTGATCCTAATCTCCTCCCATCTGTAGCCCCCTACTTCTTTCCAGTGCACTCTCTCAGCCGCTCTCTAACTTCCCACACTGCGTCTGAGAACCCTGCGTTCGGGACATAACAAAGAAGGCCAGCACCTTTTTACAAAACCTGCTACGCTCCTCTGTTACCTGCATTTCTGTAAACCGTCTTGGACTGTTTAAACACTGTATTTTACAGGTGGTGATGTGTCCAGCATTTTGGTTTGCAGTCTTTGGTCAAAACCAATTCGAAATCTTCACTGTATTGTTCCATAAAGCACTTACGTTTTACAACAAGGTCAAACATTAAGGACCCACGTTATTCTACTATAAGGGAAAGAAAACAAGAAAATAAAAATTTCAAATGATTTTATTGTAACTCCTATTTATAAGCAGCAAAGTCCTGGAGACATTGTTGATCTACTTATGAAATAAACCAGACTCTTGATGTTCAGGACCAATTGTTTTATTGGCTTTGAATTTCAAAGGATACCTCTCTTGACATTATGCGTGCGGAAATACCCTATCAGAGGTTTTAAGAGTGATGCTATATTTATCTGGATTTTTTTATTTCAACATAGGAGCTGGGAAAGAAAAGTAACATTTACTGTCCATGACACACTTTTTTCCCTCACTGCTCAAGCACATGATTTCACTTTATTCTCACAGCTTTCTTACGTTATGTTACATCCATTTTTTACTGGAGTAATCTGGAATTACTCAAGTTAAAGAAAAAAAAAGCCAAACTTTTCCCACAATAACACTTTGAGAACTCAAAAGTAGAGGGAAAATGTAAACAAAGGGAAATACATTTTCTTAGACAGTAAAAGAAATATAAGGTGTGATTGGAATAAATGGTGAATATTTACACAAAAATTACTGCCGTAAAAGACAAATTGCTATTAATTCCCCTTAAACTATCCTCCTTGCTTTGAACACATGTATCCCATCTTTCGTGCCACTTTCTGAAGCAGTTCTGGAAATCTGCTTTTGTGAGTGTCTTTCTGAGAAGTGAGTGAAAAAATACATTCAACGCCGCTGCTGAGGCCATCCAAAGGGAAGGTAGCTCGGAAAAACACGGCAGCAGGCTCCTCTTCCTGCCTGTTCACCAGACCTGGCCCTGGGTGACTTTTGGCTCCTCCCCAAAGTCAAAATGACCATGGAAGGTCAATGTTATGAATCAATCCGGGCCATCGAGGTAGGCACAGCTGTAACTAAAGACGCTTATGAAAGAGAACTCCCAGAACTACTTCAGAAAGTGGCAGGAACAATGAGATGAGCGTGTTCAAAGTGAGGGTGAATATTCTGCGGCAGGTTTAACAGTATTGTGTCTTTTTTTGAGGCAGGGTCTCGCTATGCAAATCAGACTGGCCTGGAACTCACTTCGCAGCCCAGGCGGGCCTGGAACTCACAGTGATCCTCCTGTCTCAGCCTTCTGAGTGCTGGGATTACAGGCATGCACCACTATGCCCAGCCGGGTAGTGTGTCTTTTACTGAAAAAGTTCAAACCATTGCACAGCTAACGTGGAGCACGCGATCTCTGGGGCAATGTCAACATAGTGAGTTTGAGGCCAGTCTGAGCTACACAGGAAGACTGTCTCAATAAAGCAAAACAAAAAGTATCTTAGTTACTTTTTACTTGTCTCTGAGACAAAATACCTGATGCCCAAAGTTAGGGCAGGAAAGGTTTATTTCTTACGGTTCTTGGAGGTTTTCAGTGGTACTCGGTTGGCTCCAAGGCAGGGTGGCATGGTGGCCCGCAGTTCCTGTGAGCAAACATCAAAGCGCCAGCCGGCAAGAGAGAGAGAGAGAGACCCCTTCTTCCTGGATTACGTCACATCCTGGCTCCGCCCCTGGGCGGGTGTAGCACTCACACCACCAATCCGAGCGCTAGACAATGGACCAATCACAAACGCATAATTGCGCGCGGCTTGGGGGCCACCGAGATAACCATGACAGAAGGGAAAACAGACTGCGCAGGCAGGACCTGAATTAACGTCTAGGGCTGGGAATGATGCCTACCTAGGTGCAGCTCCGGCTAAGGGGAAGGCAGGTAGGACACGTGCTTCACTCATGCGTCCCGGAAGGTAAGGAACTGCGTGCGTGTGGCTTCCTTGAGTCGGGTTTGCTGGAAAGAAACTTTGAGGAGATTTACATTTAACAAGTTCATCGTGAATCGCTCCAGAGAATACCAGAAGGGAATGTGGCAAGCAAATGTGGAAAGGAGAGGTTGAACTGTGCTGAACAGGAGCCAAAGGTGAGTCTGGGGGTGTCCCGAAGGTGAGATGGCCCCTTGGTGTTGTCCTGAATACAGACCACCCGGCTGAGCCTGTGTCCTCCCGCATCTGCGCATGGGTCCAGGCCATCTCGGGCACCCTCTTTGTTGTTGGGACAAAACACCGGGTACCAGCAAGGCAAGGAGGAGAGGTGCGCTCTGGCTGGCGTTTTATCCCCGCACAATGAGACCAAGAGAGGGCCTGGCGGAGGAGAGCTGCTCGAGGCATGGTGCAAAGGAAGCACCCGCAGGGGGAGGAGCCGGGAGGGAGAGGACCCTTCCGGCCTCTTAGGAGACCGCCTCCTCTGACCGGACCACTTCTGGAGAGGACCCCATGGCCCAGGCACCGTGCACCAGCCCTGCCTGTGAGCACCAGAGGCGGTGGGGACATGTAGTCACCGAGTGGAGCACAGGTTTGGCTTCCTGGCTGGTCACCGTGCGTGAAACAGGTGCAGGAGGTTCGGCTGTATTACTACTAATATATCTGTTGAATCCAGTCCAAATCAAGGTTGATTTTTGTCTTTTCACTGAAAACCAAAATTATATTTGCTACAAGTCCCTAGAGAATTAAACGGCAAAAATTCTTCATTCAAATTTTACCTTTGCCTGTGTTGCGGGAAAGGATTTTTCATTTTTATGCGCATTAAGCTTTTAACGGATGGTTTTGTCCTCTAGGGAAAGATTGATAACTTGGCTATTTCTAATCCTAGCAATTCCAACTCAACATAGGAGAGAGAGGGAGAGAGAGAGAGAGAGAGAGAGAGAGAGAGAGAGAGAAGACAGTGGAGAAATTGAGGCATCTGAATGAGATATTGTCTCTCTTCCTGTTTTTATTTCTAGACTGCACTGCAATAAAGTTAGGAAAATGTGTTCTTAAAGCATAAGTTTAAGTGAGGAAACTGATAAAAATGCTGGGAGACAGTAAAATATTTTTTAAGATTTGGAAAAAATGTTATTATTTTCTCATTGTGTGTACTATTTTGTTCCTAACTGTGGAAAAATGAAGAAGAATAGGAGGAACAAGAGCTGGTGGCTTTTTAAAAAATGTGCTTGAGGTGTTTATCCCACATTTACTTGTCAAATAGATTGTTTCCTTCTACAAAGACACAGAAGAAATTTATGAGAATACACTTTTTTTATTTTAAAAAAGTAAAACAGAAAGGGTAGAAATAATACAGATTTTTTTTAAAAAGTAAGAAATCAACACTAGTTAATTTATTACCTATTGTTATCTTAGAAGTAGTTGTTCAAGTTACAAAATCTAAGCATTAAAACTGAGCAATTTTAACCGCATATGACGTTTATCTGAAGTTTTGACCAAGGACTTAACTGTACAAATGGTGCAGTGTACTGTGATTCCTCTACAGCTGTTCACTACATTTGCTGTACGTAGCTGCTGCAAATAAGCTTATGACCACGACGGCCAGGACAGCCGTAGGCAGGCAGCCCGCGCCAGGTAGCCGGACCCAGGCGCCCGTGAGAAACGGGGGGAGGGGCCCGGGAAGTGTGAGGCACCGCGTGCTGAAGACTGAAGAAAAGGATATACAACGTCTTTAGCAACTTGATTTCACATTGAAAAAACATTGTGGTTTTGGGTTAAATAAAACATATTTATGTGAAGTTGTTTATTTATGTTGTATGCGTTTGCAGCACACAGGTTTCCATTCCTGTTCGGGTCGTGCTTTAGCACTCAGCTCCTCCCTCCTTCTCCATTCTCCTTTCATCGCTGATGCCCATTCCACTCACAAGAGCTCTGTCTCCCTACTTCCTGTTATCTTTGATTTTGCTCTTTATTTACACTTCGAGTTTCTCACGTAAGAGAAGCCATGTGGTGTGTAAACGTGTGTGTCTGATTGATGTCAGTGCATCCCTTTACCTAGGAATGCTCACGTTTATCCTTCTTCATGGCAGAGTAGTGCTCCATTGTGTGTAAATATGACCTTTCCTTTATCTACTCATCTGTTAGTGAACACACAGCCCACTTCTAACACGCAGCTATTGCGAACCGTGCTGCTATTAAACATGGGTGTGCACGCATCACCGCAATACGATGTTTAGCTCTGTCAGGAACATACTTAGAAGGCGAATAGGTGGGTCAAATTTTGTTTCTAATTTTAACTTTTTGAGAAATGTGAGCACTGATTTTCACAGCAATTGCACCAGTTTGTACTCCCACCAGCAAAATGAAGTCTGTGGTCACCCTCGCCCATTTCTTTTTCTACCGTGGCTACAGCAAGCTGAAAATGATGTGTGTGCCCTAAGGCTTCATTATGTTTGTTTCGATGTTTTTGTTTTTTGGTTTTTTGGTGCCGGGGATCAAACTCGACAAATCAAGCTTGCCAAGCAGGCTCTTACGCCGCTGAGCTAAACCCCGGCCACCTTCATTGTGTTTGCACTAGAAATGTCATCCAGACGCTTTTGTTTCTTCCCAGTATTTTATTTTGACTGTTTTCAAGCAGACAGAAAACCCGAAACCCTTTTACAATGAGCGTCCTCGCCTGCTCCGCCCGTCCGGCCCCACGTCAACTCCCACGCGTCCGTGAGCTGCAGGCCTCGCACCCGCCGCCCCGCTTCTGCCTGTGGGCGCCTGGGCTCTGGACTCGGCCTGCAGCACCCTGCAGCCCGCTGCGCCCCCTCCGTCTGGAGGGGGTGCGGCAGAAACGGCTCAGCGTCCCCACCGGGCTTAGACCCCAGTGGAAGGCCATTTGATCTCTGTGATGTAAGGATCTAGATTACTCAGCAAGGGTTTGGGAACCTTTTAAGATTAAACACTGATTAGAAAACAACAACACAAAACTGAACCGCCCACTTGTGAGCAAGAGGGCGCCCTGCGGCGCACTGTCCCCACCGTGTGAGCCGTGAGCCGTGGCCGTCCTCACAGCCTGGCTTCCCGCAGGTGGGCGCTGCTCTCCTGGGACCGCAGAGCGGGGAGGTGGTCGCCGTCACCCGCTCCCCGGGGACCCACTGTCACGTGCAGGATTCACGGAGATCCATGGGGCGCTGGCCGAGCTTCCCCCAGGGCCTCCCTCGGTTGCGGGGCGTGTGGCACGCCGCCCTCCGCGGAAGGAACGTGTGTGTTTGCTCAGCTCTTTACTTGTAAACCTCTTATGGAAGCATCCTAAGACTCGGTTAAGATGAGCCGGATTGATCCTTTTAAGCGGTTGGGGTTTGCACTCGCTCTGCGCTTGGAGACTTGAAGAGACGGTGTTTACGCACTTGCGGGTGATTCGTGGACAAATCGCCCTGGTGAAGAGGTCAGCACAGCCAGAAAGGCGCGGAAAATGCAAACTGTAGTGTGATGCTCTCTGCTGTCTGGGTTAGCAATATACAGTATATTGTGTAACGTGTATGTAAATATCCTCGGATTATTAAATTATACTTGGGACTTTTCTGCTCTCTTACAGTAACAAGTATCAGTCTGTGTATATATATGAATGCTTTACGCATTGTTTTTGAAGACAAGGTCTCCCTACATAGTCCAGGCTGGCCTTGCGCACACTGCGATCCTCCTGCCTCAGCCTCTGAAGTGCTGGAATCACAGGTGTGCACGCGTGTTTGTAGTTTTAAAGCAGCTGGACTAAATTGATGAGTCCCCTCCTTTTGCAGTGCCCTTGCCCCTGTTACTTGGGATTAACGGAGACTCATTTCCCAGCCTGCTCTGCCTTGGTCATTTACACGCATCGTACCGTGTGTACTGGGCTTTCTTACTTTGTATTTGTGGACAGGGTCTCATTAAATTGCTAGATTGCCCAAGCTGGGCACACACTTCTGACTCTCCTGCCTCAGCCTTCCAGAGGACCGGGGTTACAGGTGTGCGTGGATTTTTTTTAGTGTGACTCAATGTTTCTCCAACACGACCTCCAGACTCCAGCTCGGAAGCTCTAGGCCCGACCGCTGGCACTCAGGGCTGGGTGTCCGGGCGCGGGCGGTTCAGCTCACAGCTTAGTCTGTTTTTCCTGAATAGAGCTTTCCCTTCTGTTTGTTGTCACCCAAAAGTTCTCTAACATGCTCGTTCAGAATTGATTTGCGACATTTCCAGCTCGGAAAAACTTCGGCACAGTTTCTCCTGCAGGGGAGAGAAGCACCTCTTCCTGTAGTCTAGCCGAAGGAGAGAGGCCGCGAGGGTCCTGCTCCGGTAACCCAGACTTTCTTGTCATCTTCCAGAGCCTTAAAACCCTCCTAGGCAGGTAGACTCCGCTCGTCTACACAGCCTGAACCGCACTGCAGTGTTGCCACCTCAGATGACAGCCGCGGGGTCTGGCGCCTTCTTGAAATCTCACCCAATAAGGGGCTGCTGCCGGCGGGGGCCGTGCGCTCAGGTCTCCCCGAGGTAACTGCCAAGCGAAGGGGCTCCTGGGAAATGTGTGCTGGGTCAGCGAGTGCCAACATGCATAATTTTCACTAGCATCAGATAGGGAAATAGTTTAGTTCCTTAGACTACTGCTATTACTTAGGTCATGATAAGAAATGGTGAAAAGTGAAACTTATAAATCACACTAGCACTAGTTATCCTTTCATTCTTTTACTCTGAGTGAAAATGAGACACCTTGTGTGTTTTACTGTAATGTTTGATTATTTCTGTTGGTACGTTTAATAGTTACTATTGCAGTTGTTTTTTGGTGTACATTGTTTTAAACTTCCACAATTTTGCTTTCTAGCTCTTAAATGTAGGGCGATTTTACAGTCTGCATTTTGTGTGCTTTCCTCCTTATCAGAATTTCATGAGAGAAAAGAGATTAGTGTTAGAATATGCTTCTTCAGACTGGGATAGTAATAGCCATGAGTAACAATGTATATTTAATATAAATATATGCTTATAAGAAAACGAAGTCTCTTTCATATTAGCACATATAATTGTGGTTATCTCTCTCTTAGATTAGTTCTTGGTTTCCAAGTAAACATGATTTTTCCAGCTAATCTGAGTAGGTAGTGGTTTTAGAAAAATATTTTTCAGAGATGGAAATTCAGCTCACACAAAACAAAACAACAAAAATGGAGAGAGAGAGAGAAAGAGAGAGAGAGAGAGACAGGAGACATAACTAAATATATGGTGTATTTAAGAAACAGTTTACACAGTTTTGTTCTTTATAACACTTTGCAGAAATATATATATCTATATGTATATCATATATATATATATGAAATCTTGCTATGCTGCTCAGGCTGGCATCAAACTTTGCAATCTTCCTACCTCAGCCTCCCAAGTAGATGAAATTAGAGGTGTACACAAGTAGGTGAAATTATAGGCATGCGCCACTACGCTCTTGCCTGAATTTTTAAATTGAGCCGAAGACTCAATGCCGTGCATTATAGTCAAAACAAACAAGTAGGAGGAGGGCTCAGATAAAATGGTTCTGCATTTCCAGGGGATTTAGCTCAGTGGCATAAGCACCTGCCTTGCAAGCGTGCAGTCGTGAGTTCAATCCCTGGTACTGATTTAATTTCCAGCAGTGCGGATATCTTCCACCATTTCCAGAGGGATTTTAAATGCGTGCCTTAAAGCACCCGGGTATTTGGTTCCAACGCTGTCGGCGCCCTGGCGGCCTCTCTTGGATTGGATTCAGGGAAAAGTGGTTTTGCTCAGCTTAGTGTTTCACTCCTCAGTGGATAAAGCCTGTTGAGCGTTTTCATCGACAAGGTTTTAAAATCCCATGAGCAAGGTTAGCTCCGTCCCTTTGTTGGCAGTGGCCCTTGGTACCCATGCGCACACGCAGGCAGAGGGGCGACGGGAAGGCCAGCAGCCTGGGCAGTGCGCTCCGCCTCCTGCTGTCTGATGCCGCCTCAGGAATCTGCCAGGAAGCAGCTTTGTCACCAGCCCGGAGTGGGAGCCAGTGCCATGCCTCACACCTGCGGAAGGGTCAGAGGTGCACTGGGAGTTCCTCCCACCCTCACCCCAACGCCAGGGAAACTTCTCAGTGAGAAGCTTGTGCCGTCTCTCTCTCTCTCACACACACACACACACACACACTAGACGTGCGTCAGCCTGTGACCATGTCCTCATCACCCCTCGTTTAAACGGTGACCCCAGCCAGAGTGGTTCGGGCAGGAGAGGGAAGATTTGCTTAAGTTCGGAGTCTGGGGAAATGCAGGCAGTGTCACTCTCCTGTCTTGGTCGGTTTGAGGGCCAGGGCCAGGGTACTTTATAAAGAAAAGGAAGGGCCTTTTCATCACTCAGGAGGCTGCAAAGCCCGGGATCGAGCTGTAGGCAGCCGATATGTCAGCTTGTGATAAAAGATGGCAGGGGCAGTGGGCACCGTGGCACCGAGAGGGGAGGAGGCCGGCCTGGCCCTCGAGGTGCAAACCCACAGCACAGTGGAGATGGCACGGCTAGCCCATGTGGGTGGCAGGGCCCTCAGGTGGTCACCTCCTGAGAGTCCCGGCTCTGACATCACCACAGGGGCGACCCCATCACCATGGTGTGGGCCCCAGGACCTGTGGGAAGGTGCCCCTGGCCCCATGGAGGCGGACGTCTCGTCAGTTTAGGCGGCAGGCATCTGCCCAGCGCTCTCCCCATCCTGGCCAGTTTCCGACTCCATACAAGGCCAACGCCTCCCTCTTTCCTTATTTTCAGTGATTTTTTGCTCGCTGCTGTTTCCCACTCGGGGGGAAGCGCTGGAGGGCCAGGAGGAGGAGCAGGCAGAGGGGCCTGGACACTCCTCAGGGACCGGTGCTGTGGATCGGTGGCTGCACAGGCTGGTTGGGGTGCCGCGAGCCTCCTGGGGCCTTGCCTGCTCTTGAGGCACATAGCGTGCTGTGCAGGGGCCTCACCTCGCTGCTCCCAGACCCTGAGCCCGCTGCCTGTCCCACACCCAGAGGCCCTCAGACAGAGCCCAAGTCACCTCCTAACCCCTTGCTGCTGTGCGTGGCACCCTGGGCTTTGGGGTGGACCCCAAAGCAGTGCATTCTGTTTGGCTCATCTCCTGGTGCGCTGGCCTGGCTCGGCCCCCTGGGCATCCGGTGCCCATGTCCCCTGTGCTCCTCTTGGTGGAGATGATGAATGGGGGCTGCCGAAAGCTCTTGAAGCTGCTGTCCTGGGGGTCAGGTGAGGGTGGAAACGGAGACCTCTGCCAGAGAGAGGGCTTTGCATCCCAGCTCCCAGCTCTGCCCACCTTCCTCTCGCCTTGGTCCTGTGCTCACAGTTTGGGAATTATTACCACAAAGCCCTGTTTTTGTTTGCATTTCATGTAAGTTTTCTAATAGATGTCTTTCTTTTTTTTACAGGAATGTAAAAAAGTTTGACTTTTATTTCAGCTGATTATAGCTAGGTAGTTATTTCAGAGCATTATTTAAGCTAGTTTTTGATTATATACCCATGAAATGAATACACCAAAACTGACTTTTCCCAAGGCCTGAGTTCTTCTGAATTCTTTGTGATCAGTAACAATGACAATGACAAGAGGAAGAAGCTCTAGCACTGTCACACTCTCCCTGCCTGTGAGGTGATGAGGGAAACGGGTGCCCGGCATTGAGAAGGACAGGGCAACACTCGCATCCCATTTGCTGTGGCAGTGGCTCAGATCTGGGGTTCCAGGTAGGTCCCTGGAGGGGGGACTGGATCCTGGGGTGCCACAGGCATCCCTGGAGACTCCGCCCATGCTCAGGTCCCTGGTGCCCACCCTGCTCAGAGGTGGCACCCTGCTGGGAGCGCTGGCATTGGCTGTGACCCCAGCTGGGGGGCGGCACTCGCCCCCTGATGGTCGCACCTCTGCTCTGCTCTCCTAGGCCTGGCCCCTTCTCGTGCTCTCTCTGCCACAGAGCCAGTGCTGACCACAATGGGCGATCTGCTCTGCTGAGACTCGAGCCATGCAAACACCAGGTCCCTCTGCCTGCTGCAGGCCCCAGCAGCAGGAAGGCTGAGGCTGCACTGCTCCCCACTCTGTCAGCTCCCCTCAGCTGTTTCGCTGTTTGCTTTTCTCACCCCAAAAGTTTACTCACACTGGGGAAAAATCTCAAGATGAATTTTCTGTTACTTGTCATAGCGGTGTTTTTATACCACTGCACATTTAGCCTTTTTCCTTATTTAAATGAACCCATAACATTAGGGAAGTTCTACTGAGCCATTAACATTTTCTGCAGAGATAAAACAAGGCCCATGAAGTTTTAGCATGGAAAAACTATTTTTCCCTTTTCTTTCTTTTGCCAAGACTAAGTTGAAGAGGTTTTATATGGAAGAGGTTTTATATGGACAGATAAAAACATTGGTTTAGTTTTAGTGGTTCTTTGCATTCTGGTAATTATAAAATTAATAAACAAAGTAATTCTTGCCTTAACATATGGGGAGAAGATCACTAGAAGATCTTCATTAATTCAGTGTGCTCTATGCTCTACTTTTTGCTGTTTTGAAAAAATTATAATTAATCAAATCTTTTACATACATTAAAGAGAAAGTAAAAATAGGATATTTAACATATGCAAAATATCTCAACATATTTGGCACACTCCATGCACAGTTTTCTGATTTGTGAGCTAATTCATTCTTATAAGCTTTCTCTTGTCGGCTCTTCCCTACGTTGTCCTGGTAACTTGTGTCTTCTGCAGAAAGCACATGTACAGTGTTTGGCAGGAAAGTAAATATTGACCAGATCCAGAAGATGAATCCTGATTCAAGGCAGGCAATAGCTGCCTTCCACTTTTAGAGCACACCCACAGCTCTTGGCCTTCTTATTGGGCATTTGCTTCCAAGTATATATTTTATTCCAGTCAATTACTTTCCTATTCTGCATAGCTTTATGAACTCTACAGACTCAAGGGATTGTAACAGCAGAAGCTCTTGTCTTACTGACTTAAAAAAAAATAGATTCTATATTTGCTTTGGGGGAAAATAAATTAAGAAGAAGAACCAGGAAAGGTGGATTAAGCTAATACTCAGAGAAGAAATCCAAAAGATGATGATCTGCTAGGACCAGTAATTCAACCAATGCCGTCACCTCCAGCAAGAACTACATGGCTTTTCCAGATGGCCGGCAGAGACTGCACCTTGCTGGGAGCCGCAGCCTGCTCTGCAGCGAGGGTTCTGGCCTTGGGACAGTGAATCTCAAAGTGTGACCACGGACTTGCAGCATGAGGTCTCCGGAGAGCTTGGTAGCAGTGCGGACCTGGCCTGCCGCACCAGGGTTCTCTTGAGAGACAGAACCAAGAGGAGCTCACTGGGGTCTCTCTGTCTCTGATTTTCTTGCCAGGAGTTGACTCAAGTGCCTGTGAAGCCTGAGAAATCCCTCTTGTTACATCTGTGCCCTGGGGACCCAGGAAGATGAGTGGGGAAACCCAGTGAGTCTGAATGTCTGAGAAGTCGGGGAGCCGAAGGTGCAGCCCAGGTCCACAGGCAGGAGAAGAGGAGACCAAATGTCCGATGCCCAGTGCTGAGGGAGGAGAGAGGGGCCTCCTCTTCCTTGGCCTTGTCTTCTGTGGGGCTCTCAGCAGACTGGCTTTCAGGAGGACATGGAGCTAGACACCCACTGCACCCAGAAGCAGGCTCACAGGTCTTCACAGGTGTTTTGCTTGGGGGTCTCCAGGAGCCTGCCCAGCTAGCATGTACAGTTGACCCCATGAGCCCAGAGAGGGAGGCCTTTGGATTTTACCAGGGCCCCCAGTCATTCAGCAAGCCCCGGGCAGCAAGTTGCACCCAGCTCTGGAATGGTTACTACAGAAAGAACCGTGCTTTCTGGAGAAGAGTGTGATGGATTTGTTACCCACGACTGTGTCTGCCTGTTTCTAAGCTGTGTCCTCTGGTGGTGTGGTGTTCAGATGTACGTTTGCTGCATTAACTGGGAGAAAAGAGAGTAATTCCCTACTTTCCAGTTAGTACTTTCCTGTTACAGGAAGCAGAAATTCAGTACAAAGCATCTTAATGAAAATGAGCATTTATTCACTCAGTAATTGGTAATTGAGGGTTAATGATAACAACAGGCAGCATCCACTGGGCACTTATTTTGTGTCAGGTTCTGCTCTAATGATTTTGCATGGATTACTTTACTTGCAAAACCTCTGTGGCAATGATAAATTAATTGTCTCCATTCAGTGAAGCAGAAACTGAGTCAAGGGACAGAATCAGGATTCAAACCCAGACATGAGGCTGGCTTCACACTGGTTCATCAGAAGTAATGTCCCATCTCTGGGACCCTCCTGCTCCCAAAAGTGGAGTTGAAATTGTGTGTGTGAGTCCTACTCAGTGTCTTGAACTCATCTACCTCAACAACCAGTCACCTATGGACGAGCTGATCAGCTACGAAAAGTAAGGGCCTGTCCCAGAGCTGGGACTGGAGGAAGGAGTTCAAAACCGATGATACGTAAGTTGTAGGACACCCTTCAATTCAATTACTTATCCTTTCAGGGAGTACCTTGACATTTGACATAGTCTAGTGATAGTGGATGTGAACCAGCCCTCCACAAATGTCATAACTTATACACTAAATAGCATGCAATTACCTCAAATGAAGTCTAAGAAGTATAGAAAGTTTTACATGCCAGCTTTGATGCTAATGCCCTCCCACAAGGACAGCGGCTTCTTGTAAAGATCAAATGTTTTGTCACAGGACACTGCTTTGAGAGTTTTTATTGCTATTTGTTTATGCTTATTTTTAGTAATATTTATTATTATTCAGCATAGGTGACATGATATAGGAAAGGTTTTGATGTTTGATAGTCCCTATTAAACAATAATCACCAATCAGCATCAAAATTATCTGTGACTAGAGAAGCTAGTATTCAGTGCCGATAAAGTGAACTGTTTGTGACTGTGTTAATAAATCTTCCTTTAGTAGGATTCTTTGACAAAGCATTTGATGCATCAAGAAGTTGATATGATACAAATGGCTGACTCACATAAGTCTTTGTGTCATTTACTCACCAAACCATTTGTTGGAAAGAATTTCAGCTGTCATCTGTGTCCTACTGAGACTGACCAGCTTTACTATTAATGAGACCATGGGAGCCTCTTACTCTGAGAGGAAGTCGAAGTCTGACACAACTTTCTAGAGATTTCCCCCATATAGCCTCAGAATCATTCCAAAATCAACACAGAGCTGAGAAATCTATTAAAACACAAACCCGAGAAACCTTCCACCACCTCCACCACTTCTTTGGTTGATGCAAAGAGATCCCCTACAGGAAGTGAGTGCGCGTGCAGCGTTGTTGTTCTGCTCTCTATCCGGTTACTGCTTAGTGCATGTGTCGCTGTGTCTGGCCCGTTAATGGGCTGTCACATTCCCCTCTTCATTAGAGTCCCCATGTGACGAATGAAGATGAAACTGTGGCTTTGTGTGCCGGCATCAGCCGACTTCCTGTCCTCGCCTGTTCTTGTTGGTAGGGTGAGGAAGAAGTTATCATTTGTCCCAAAGGCTGTTCAATGCTGGACAGACAGTTCACTTGGGTTTTTACAGAACCTAAATGTGAGTAGCTGTCCCCTGGACTTAATCACTAGGACACACAGCGTCACCTGGTCTCGGGGTGCCTGCCTTCAGCTCTGCCCTTTCCATGATCCACTCCTGGAAGCTGAGTGAGAATAGGTGTGGTAATTCCCAGAAACTGTTTTCAAGGACATTAAAATATGACTGTTATACAAAAAAAAATAAGTGTACGTCAAAGATTTATTTAAGCCATTAGTTTAGAGAACAGGATGATAAATGCATTGAGCAAAAATAAAGCTTGGCATCTAGGTTGCATACCAATGTGGTTAACATCTCAAAGGGCGATAAAATGGTATCTTTTGGGCATGTGATTTCAACCCAAGAAATTATTTGCATCTCTACTGCACAAAATCTACAACAGTCTACAAAGTCTACCTGTAATTTCATGAAGCTCGGGCTCTAGTCAGTAACAAACATTTATAGAGAGCCCTTCCTGGACCTCCTCGAGGTCTGGGAAGTCTATATTTGCAATCCCATGGAGAAGTTATTGGAATTCTAGCGAGTTAATTCCAATCTACCACTTCCAGTGCCCCCCATGGCGAGAATAAAGATGCTAAGCCATATTTGCATTGGAGGGGCAAGGGGTCCAGACTCCAGCTGGAATGATGGTTAACCGGAACAAAGGCCTCAGGGCCGAACTGGGGTTTTATTAATTCGTCAAGAGGGGAGCGGCTCGGGGTTGAGTGACTGTAGTTGTGGCAGGAAGTAGGCAAGTGCTGTGAGCTGGGCTAGGTAGGAGGCCTGAGATCACCTCAGAGAGAAGGCTATGCAGGAAGAACAATCTGCATAACACAATTCGAGGTCGTACCTAATGTTTTGGGGCTGGGGCTTTAGCCCTGATGTGTAATGGGAAGTCACAGCGTCTCATCATCTCGAGGCTCGGTCCCAGCCGACAGCGTGGGTTCTGGCTCTCCTTCCTTCCAGCCTCGCTCACACGTGCTTTTTGGTTGCTACCGGGTGGGGAGACGCTGACCCGCTGCTTTGCTTCGAAGACTACGCATCCACACCTGGCTAGACTGATTTGCTTTGCTTAGAATCAGTTGAGGAGATAAGGAAGCTCTGCACATATTCATACATGGAAACGGGGCCAGGCCTAGCGGAAAGGAGAGAACTGCTCTTCTTTCTGGGCAGTCATCTAGGTGGTCTTCCACAAACATTATGTCGAAAAAAGTTCATTGAGCTAGAGCTTTCCAAAATTCTTAGATGAGCCAAAGTGCACCACCCAGCTACCATCGTGAGTTCATGGGGCACCCTTCTGCTGGAGCGGGGCCTCGGGCCGGGCCTGTGCAGTGTCCGGGAGTTCACGCCTGCGTTTTCCCCAAGGTGTTGACCTATCATAGCTTAATAATGTTACACTGTACATTCAGATTCCCGTGAGTGTGGGGAGGGACTATAAATGCTAATAAGGTATTTTTAGGGATCCCGTTTGTCAGGGCATAAATCCTGGCTCTGTCATTAAATGATGGGGAGCTGTGAAGTTTGAAAAATGATTCAGCCTTTCTGGTGGCACAGCATCCTCACCTGTGAGGTGGGCTGAGAGGGGTCCGAGTTGAACTGGGAGTGTTTCTCTGAGACCCTAAGACGGAGACATCAGTAGCTGCAAAGGCTTCACGGCACCCGGGACGAGGTCTGCTCAGATCTCCAGAGAAACTGCTGATTCCCTGAGGTCCTGGGGAGGCATGGTGTGGAAGAAAATGAAAATCTGTAGCTCAGCTTGAAGACATGCCGAGGAAACTCGGGGTTCCCTGCCTCACTAGCGCAGCAGTCTGTGCTGGACCTCTGGGTGAGGTGGGGGAAGAGGAGGAGGAGAGCCGGAGGCTACCTCTCCCCATCACAGCCCAGGGCCAGCAGCCGAGGTCGCAGGAATCACAGACCGGCTGCTCTGCTGGAGCTACTCTGCTCTCCATGAGGGCGGCGCGGACCTTTGGTTAACTTAACCATTGTTTATTCAATCATTTGTGTGACTAATAGTATTATTTCCTGTCTTTTACTGGAACTATTCACACTGAACTGGGTATATGTGCCCTACTGCTCTAGCTTTACATGTTGTTTCTTTCTGTGTCTTTGTTCTCCTGTCTTCATAGGTAAAGTAACTGTAGAAAAATAGGAAATGTAAAAGTTCTCTGTGTAATTTTTTGAATAGGTTAACATTTAATAAGTCTAACGGAGAAGTTAGCTTTTTTATTAGTCAGAATTTCAAAAGAACAAAGCCCTATATTCGAAGAACTGAAATAACTTTATAGCTCCAGATTTTCCAGTGATTATATAAAATTTCATGAGTGTAACAATAAAAATTCTGCAAAAATATTATTTTTTTAACTACAACCCAGTAGGTTGTTATTAATACAGTTAAACTAAAACAGAGACATCTACAAAGGAAAAGCCAGGCTATCCTAATAAAAGCAATGAGAAGAAAAGAGATTTTTCTGAATTGCAGTGACTATTGAAATTAAATAGTTACCATATAACTCTTTCCTATAAGTTTGTGAAACTCCCTGAAATATGTACTTTTTGTTTGTAGAAAGATTTTAAACTAACAACTGCTTGATATCTAAAATTAACTTAACGCCAATATATAAAATACACTATTTGGGAGGGTCAAGAAGACTGGCTTTCTGAAGGGTCGAATGCAAGGCTAATAAACTTCATAAACTCCCTGGAAAAGATACACAAACACTGGTCACAGTTTGCCACTGTTTGTTACAGACAGTGGCAAATACATTTGTGTATTTCTGCTCTTTCCTCAGGAAAAAAAAAAATCTTTAAATAATCAAACAGTTTATAGAAGAAGTTTCAGCCACGAAGATTTTCAAATAGCTGTGGTGAGATACGTGCATGCTGCATGTGCCAGACCGGGCACACTGGAAATTCTCTCAGTGGTCCTCCCTGTGAGTTCCATGTGCTGCCCTGGGTCAGCTGCCAAGAAATGTTATTCAGTCAGAAGTAAATGATGAGCTACCCAGAGGGTCTAATCCCACTTACATTCAGGTTCCAAGTGTGCAAATTTGTACACTAGGGACGAAAGGCAACCGCATGCTTCTGTGTTACGACAGGCAGTGGAACTTCAGTTTTCCCAGCTGCTGAATTCACAGCTCTGAAAATACATACATATCTACGTGCATGCACACATATGCATCCACACACACATATTCATGTGTGTATTTGTAGATGGATAAAAGATAAAGACATGCGTGAAAGGGGAGGTTGACCTTGCTCTATGTAAATTTTTGTGTTGATTTTTAAATAATGAGCATATAATCATAAATATTTTAAAAACTATGCTAGAAAGGCACAGAAAAATTTAAAAACAAAAAGTGAGCTATAAGTATTGGCTTGGAAATACAAATAGCTATGAGATGTACTCAAAATACAAAAAAGAACAACTTACAGAATGATGTGGTGTTGCTCTGTTTATGTTTGAAGACCCATCTAAACTATGTTCCAGACTGAATAAGAAAAATACCTGCTTGCATAGGACTCTTACTCAACAGAGCTATTTATGAATATTACAGAGTCATTTTTGATACTTTCTTAGCTTCCCTAAGACATTAAATCTTTTCTGTCAATACTATGTTTTTCCTGCTATTTCTAGCTGCATCTTTTCAGCTGGTTTTGCATGAGACACGATTCTCTGCCTCCTTGGGAAGGGGGCGTTTACGAGCATTGTGATCGGGTGCGCTCATGGTTGCCCCATCGTATGCACTGGGTTCCGTTGGTTTTGCTTTCTCCTGCATGGATTTCATGCAGCTTGCAGTAGGCTCCTCCAGTGTCTGTTTCCTCCTCACAGGGTCCGTCCTCCCGGTGCATGTGGTGGCTGTCCTGGGGGAGAGGACCTTCGTTGCTGCATTCTGGAACCAACCCTCCACTCGCCCAGAGCCAGGCACAGCCCTTCCCAGAGGCTGCTTCTCTCCTGAGCGGCCTGAGAAGAGTCTGTGACACTGCTAGGAAGCCACTTGGTCCTTCTCAGCGGTGGCTTTTCTCTGCCTCCTGCTCACCTGGAATCCTGGTTTCCAGGGGAGCTGACTGGAGCAGAACTTAGGTTCTCTGCCTGCTCCGTACCCAGGCAGAGCTGGAACCTTACCTTTGAGGTGAAGAGCGAAAAGTTCAGAACTAGACACATTTCTACACGTTCTGCAGGTCTTGACTCATCTTTGGTTCTCCAAGGGCTCTTCACTGGGCCCATCTAATTCCATTTTAGCTCCACGGCTTCTCCAGGCGTGGGTTCAGGGGAAGTGTGGAGCTCTCTATGCTTCCTCAAGGTCTTGACCACTGTAGTAAGTTTCAGCTGGGAACATTCTCAGCCCATCTTCCCCTGTATCTGGCTCCATCCTTCTTACCTCCGGGTGCCAGCCCATCTCTCCTCGGGGAAGCCTGGCCTGCAGGCTAACACGCAAGCATCTCCTTACAGTTTTCTAGCATAACAGTGACCGCTGGGGTTACATAAGGCTTCCTTCAACGATGTTCAGGTTCATGAGTGCGAGGGATTTGTCTGTCTTTCTTGTTTGTTGCTTTATCTATGACATCTAGCACAGAATCTCACCAACTATTGAGACTGCAGGAACAGTTTCCAATGGAAAAAGTAAAGGAAACCAGAAACACAGGAAAGAGACATGGATTTATTTTTGTTAAGCTGGAATGTAATGTAATACATATCTGTTCAAGAGCAATCTACTTCTGAATTACAGTCACATCTGTAATGTATAAAAATCATGGACCCACAGACAGGCTGTACCCCGGATGCTAAATAGCAGTTGGCATTCTTGTGTTATTAGTATCTTGATATAGACTGAAAATAGATGAATTTTATAGAACATTTTACAACATCAAATGAAAACAAAGTCTGTGTAACCTACTGGAAATGAATAATAAAGTGTTAACTATGCAATAAACTGTTACTAATGAGTACCGATCCAGATTTCCTATTGGGTATAGAAATCCTAGGATTTATGGCACTCCACACTTACAAATCTGAAAATCCCTGTAAAAGATTTAACAAAAAAATCCATCATTTCTTTCTGAAAAAAATAGCAGAAACCCGCGAAAGCTAAATTGAAAGTTAAATTGAGGGGGATGATGGGCTTGCACGGTGGAGACCCTCCTTTTAGACACTTGCACCAGCGAGTTCTCGCTGTTCGCAGTGGCGTGGAAGCCAGTTACTCGGAGCGCTGGGTTCAGTTTTCTAAACAAGACGTTTAAACACCGTCCGGCATCACCGTAAGCTGACAGTGCAGCCTGAGAGCATCCGTGTCCCGGGAGCAGAGACGCAGCACCACGCTGGTGCTGAATGTTGTTCTGCTGCTAAGCCCTCTGTTTTGTCGTAACTGAATCTCAGAGACACACGACGCTAGAGTGGACAGAGCTCCTGTCACTTAGAAAAAGGAAAATGATTCTTCTGCCTCCCACCCCTCACCTCGCAAGATCCCAGGGGTCACCCTCTTCCTCTGTGATCGATAATCAGAAGATGAAGTGAACTGCTTCACAATGAAGCAAATAAGAAGTGCTTTAGCTACAAAATCTTGGCCCTTCTTAGTATTAATGTCTTGTACAATATGGTTTCTATTCGCTGCCAATTTGTTTTGTTCTTTTTGCTTGACTTTGGGCCAACTTTCACTCCCTCGTGTAGCTCGCTCACTGTGGAAGTTATCAACTCCCAATTAAAGGAATTCCAAGTGCTGGGAAGGAAAAAAAAACAAAGCTCCCAGCAGGCAGGGCTCACGCTGATAACTGGAAAGCACCAAATTAAGACTAATTCACATAACTCCGGTGCATGACTCAGAGCCGCACACATGAGTCACAGCTCTCATTGAGATAGGGCTGCAGGACACGGGGGAGCTCGGTGTCCCCGACAACGGCCGAAAAGCACACAGATCAGGCGAGGACAGAAAGCCAGGGGCCGCCGTCTAAGAGGAAGGAGGCGGTTCACAGAGTAGGGTGTGTCATGGAATAGAAGCTTGTTTCTATGAAGAGTGCCACGGCGATGATGGATTTCCAGTCTGAGGGGGAGGTTTCTGGTGACACTTTATGGGAGAAATAGACCATAGCCCCTTGAGATCATGGTAGCAGGAGGGAAGTCAGGGCAGGACCCTTCCTGCCACGTCATCCCTGCTCATGAGCAAGTTCCATCATCAACCGGGCCCCGAGGCTGGCCCAAGTCTGGGCCTCAGACTCCTCCCCACCCCTGCTTTGTGTACCAGGCCACCTTCCTGCCATTTCTTCGCTTTGCCATCCTACAGACCAGGCTGGGCGTTCCCACCTTTGGGACCACTTCTCGCCAGCCCTGCGGGGTGGTCCCAGAAATCCTTGCTTCGAAGGTTTGACTTCTGTCTCAGTTTGCTGCTGGCCTGCTGCTGCCTTCACACGCCTACCTCTCCCTGCACTCGGGGCCTGCACTGTGTGCTAAGGCCCGGGCGTGCTGTGTACCCCAGCATCAGGGCGGATCTCAGGAGACGAGGTCACCTGCGGAGGACCCAGAGAGAGGGCCACTGATTTCTCGGTGAGTGGGAAAATAAAATATGGATGGTGAGACAGAGAAAGGAGCATGGTGATTTATGTGGAAGTTGTATTAGTCAGCTTTCCATGCCTGAGATTTAATGCTTGAGAAAAATAAAGAAAGGGTTATTCCTAATGTTATAGGCATTTCTCTATCCAATCAAGTTAATAGGACAGCACAACTGAAGACCCTCAGGAAAGAGGACTCCAGAGCTGCTGCAGAAAGTGTCAAGAATGACGGGATGAGTGTGTTGGAGGCCAGGGGAGGACTTGAGGGGATTAACAGCCATCTCTCTCACTGTACTTATTATGGGCCATACCTGGTAGGTAATTTTTCCTCTGTGCTTTAAGGACCCTGCACTCGACCAGTTTCTGCCAATCCTGCAGCCTCGGCCTTAGGGTCTACCTGCCCACTTCTCGCCTCTTCCTGTGCTCCTGCTGGAAACGCACCAGTCCCTCTTGAGTGCAGGCACGGGGGCTTCTGGTCGCGGCTGCTCGTGCTCCTTACCGTGCCTCCCTCCATTTGGGAGATAAAGCCACTTGTGGTCAGAGGACTGCATCTCTGGCTACCTACGGGCGACCATGAGTAATAAAAATGGGCTACCAGCTCGTGAGACTTCTAGAATCACACAGGCTGTGGATGGTGGAGGGCCCTGCCTCGTCTGCAATAAAGAGTGGCCTTAAACATTAAAAAAAAATCCTCAAGAAAACTAGCCCACAGACAGTGTACAACTATAAAGACTTTATCTGAGAAACGGCCTGATGAAATTCAGCCCATCCCGAGTAAGCAGGTCTATGCCATCTTTTCCATAAAATACAGTCGATTCAGCTCTGCCATTTGAAAGTGGAAAGGAAGTAACGAATCCACAAGGAGAAGGATTTCTTCTCCGTCAGTAGCTGCCTTCACTGTCTGTTGCCTGGGGCCTGCTCCCCTCCATCCTGAGCTGTATGAACAAAGACTCCAGGTGCGCTCACATGGGAGCAGAGGTGAGCGTCTTACACCCCTGACGCCGGCATGTGACTGGTGCATTGCTGAGCAGCATCAGGTCCCACTGTCTTATAAGCCGTGTGCTAGTGAAGTCAGAAGATACCGCCTTGGACTGCAAGAAGCAACAGAGAAAACCAAGGTAAAATAAGGAGGACGCTGCCAATTCCTTGCGCACAGTGCCGTGGACGGGAAGATGTGGCCCGGCTGCCCCCAGGGGTCAGGGAAGGTGCTGTAGGGAGCGAGCGCAGGACCGTGGGGAGAGCTTCACCTAACCCAGAGCCAGGATGGCTGCACACCCTGGAGGAACGGCAGGTCAACTCCACAGAGCGGATGAGGAGGAAACTAATGTACAAAGCTATGGGAAATCAGATAAGTAGCAGAGTTGATAAGCAAATTGATTTGATAGTCCTTAGGGGGGAAAAACTGAAGTAGCTATATTCATACGTAACTCAATCAGGAGGGAAGAAAAGGCACGTGTGTTCCAATAAGGAGAACAGAGAGACTAATCACAAAAGGAAATGTCACCCATGGTGGGGTGCAGGCCTGTGACCCCAGCACCTGGAAGGCTGAACACTGCGGTTTAAAGGTGCATCCATTTCCTATGATGGCCAGGCTTGTCTTTCTCCACGGCAGAGTGGTACATACTCCATGGTGTGGGGACACCACCTTTCCCTCATCTACTCATACAGAAGCCCACCTCCAAGGCTCAGCTGGCAGGAACGGTGCTGCTGTAAACATGGGCGTGCACGGGTCTCTGTCATAGACGGCTTTAGCTTTTGGAAGACACGTAGAAGGGAAAAGCTGGATCCAATGGAATTTCCAGTTTTAGTTTTTTGAGGGCTGCGTCCTGGTTTCCAGGGTGGTTGTACTAATTTAAATCCCCACTGACAATGCAGTAGGGTGCCTTTTCCCATGTCACCTTGCCTGTACTTGTTATTATTAAGCAGGAGGAAGCATCGCCAGCACAGTGGAGATGAGTCACCCACTGTCCACAGCCCTCGGAGGCTCTGTCTTCCTGTTCAGAGTGGGGTCCCCACCCCATCAGAAAGCAAATGTGCACCCCAGTATTATGCACAAGTCACTGAAGGGGAGAAAATCGCGGGTGAAATTATATTTGAATTTCAGATAGTGCTCCAGGTCTGGGCACAAACCATCGCGAGAACGCGCCGTCTCTTGACCTGACGCCGCTCGCCCTTGCTCCTCCTGTGTGCTCCTGGGCAGTGACACAACCTCGGGGTCAGGGGCGCAGCCTCCTCCTCGGCTCCCAGGGTCTCCCTGGGGCTAAGCTCTTCCTCCCGCCTGACAGCCTGAAGGGCGGCGGTCACCTCCGCAGCGGGCCAGAGGTGTCCCTGTGACACCTGAGGAGCACGTCTGCTTTCTTGTCCGTCCCAGAGTTATTTCCACTCAGATTGGACCTTAGTTAAATGACACTACAACCTTTATAATTACATCGTAATTAATATAATGTGTCCTTTCTTTCAACTAAATTATACATTTAATGAAGCTCCCATTATAGAAGTCAGACAAAGTGTGCAATTTTCTCTCAGATGATTCGAGAAACAAACTTTCCCCCTGAGTTTATGGTGTCCTATTCAACAGAGGAACATATGAAATAAAGCTTTTAAGCCCTGACAAGTTCCCCTTTGTGACAAAGTACTTAGATTTGTTGTGTAATTGTGCATAATTAGAAGGTATTATTTTATAATATTTAAACCCATGTAGCTATGTCTATTTCTGGATAGAAATACAAAGCAAATAATGGTCCTATATTAACAACCATTGACTCTGGGTGGTAAGGGTTCATAAGATGGTTTGTTTAAGTTTTTTGCATGTTTGATATTTTTTTAATCAATAAACAGCTGAGAAAGTTCTTGGTCCACTGGAGCACAGGTCCTCTGGGGAGGGTGGCGTGAAGAAGTGAGAAGTAAAAACATGGCCCGTGACAGATGGTGGTAAACGGTAGGAGTCGTCACAGACAGGACGGGGACCGGCACGCTCACCTATAACCTTACACATCTTCCCGCTGGCTAAGGAGAGACCCCTTCTGGGCAGAGAGTGTTTGAACAGGATCTTGAAGACAAGACAAGACTGACCAGACAGGCAAAGCCGCCGGGAGGCTGAGCCAGGGGCGTTTCCAAGGCAGGGTAACAGTGAGAACCAGAGAGCTGCAAGCTCACCTGAGACGCTTCCCACCCAAGGGTCTTGGAGTTTGAATTCCTATTGTAGCAGGCAGCTGAGTTAGTCAGAAATATTATAGGCAGTGAGACAGGGCGAGGTCCTCAATGGAGCCAGTGCTGACACCTGGAAACTGCTGGGGAAGCTGACACCTCCTGCTGTGGACCAGGCTACAAGACAAAAGGCCAAACAAATGCACCCATATCCTGAGGACTGACACCCTAAATAGTTCCCATCCCCCTAGGGAAGAGTCACTGCTCTGTAAGAATGCCCGCTTGCTACATGACTCGCTTCCCCATTGGTCCCTAATGTAATCAATCTTACCTGAACTATTGACCTTATTGGCTGACTATAGTTATGTCCCACCTTATGCCCATCTGCGTTGTGAGCTCCCAGTCTCCCCCCACCTCGAACCCATGGTTTTACTCTATAAAAGTCCCTGGAAAAGACAGAGTCCTGGGCAACCCACTCAGGACCCCCTTCTGTCTCTCTCCAGACAGAAGCTTTCTTTCTCTCAGTAAATATATTCTGCTCTGAGCCGCCGTTGTTCCCAAAATTCATTCTTCGATTTTAGAGAGCACGAGCTCGCACCAGACACGGTAGCTGGGCGTTTCCCCATCTCACTATGAAGCTGCACCTACTGCTCTTCTCCCAGCGAGGAGGTGCTGTGGCGTGAACGTGAGACGGCCGTGGGGGAAGAGAATCGGGAAACTGGCTGAGGGACGCACAGCTGCTGCTTGGCAGGAGAGAGAAGAGAGAGAGCAGACGGAAAGGGAGAAAGAAGAAGGGAGCAGAGAGGGAGAAGGGGCTGGGGGACGACACCCACTCTGGAGGTGTCCTCTGGATGGCTGCCTTGGTCCAGGGAGTCTCCTGAAGTCCTACCACCTGCTACTCACCTATTAAGCTGCGAATCTATTATAATCCAAATATTGTATATTGTAACCCACGTGTTGTGACCCCTTTTCCAGCCCTCACAGTCTGGAAAGTTGTATCTGTAATCCCATTGAGACGTAGTTGGAATCCTGGCAAGTCACTTCCAATCTACTACCTCCAGTGCGACCCACGGCGAGAGTAAAGACACTGAGACAGATCCAAAGTGAAGGGCAGCCAAGGGGCCCTAAACGGAATCCCCATGAGGGTGTGTGGGCAAAGGCCCCGATCCAAGGCCTGTCTGCAATATGCAGAGAGAATGGTACGTGCAAAGACCAGGCGCATAACTCAATCTGGGTAACATTTGGGTGGTTTTGGAGGCTGTTGCTTCAGTTTCTGATACGTAAACTTCCGTGCCCAGGGAGCCTCTCTTCACGGGGCTCATACCTGGTTGACAGCCCCGGAGCTGATGGCTCCCCCATCCTGCTGCGCTCAGTCTCTTACAGTCAGCGTGATGCCAGGAAACAGGAGACTGTCAGGTTGGCCTCCAGGATCACCGTCAGAACCTTGGCAGCCTTACTTGCATTGCTTAGAGCCAGTTGGAGGGCGAAGGGAATAACACCGGCAGCTCTGTGCACATCAGTGCAGGGGGGTAAGACCTGATGTAAGTAATACTGAAGCAACTGTCCTGTCTCCAAGGGGAGTTGCTCAAATTGTCTCCTACAAAATCCAGAAATGTCTTTCTCTGTGCACAAAGCCTCATGGTTCAGTCAGCTCCTGAGGGCCCTGGCTTGGAGATCAAGCCCTCAACACAGACACTTCTGTGGGACGTTTAAGGCCCAGACCACAGCATCTCCTTTGCACTTATTTCTAAGGCCTTCGCTGATCACAAAGTGGTTGTCAGACAGACAGAAGATCTTGGCTGGGGACGGGGGTTTAGCTCAGCAGTATAAGTGCCTGCTTGGCAAATGTAAGGTTGTGAGTTTGACCCCTAGTACCAAAAAAAAAAAGGAGGGGGGGATCTTGGTCACTAGGAGAACCTGGGAGGCCTAAAGAAGGCTCACCTTCTGTCACCACTGTTGGGAGTCACTACCAAGGGCATGGCACTGGTGAGAGGTAATGCTCAGTGTCACATCAAGAGATGGTGATTGTTTATTAATTGCTTGTACAAGGCTCAAACTTTGCCTATTAAAAAGAGTTCCAAAGTTTAGGGAAGGCCTTAGCATTTTGTATCCAATACCACTATTATTAATGAACCGAAAAAAGCAATGAATTTTAGAAACTAATTTTTGTGAGTCATTTTATTTAGTATTAGATGTAATCTTAAAACCTGGTTAACTAAGAATAAGACTCCACAGACATAAAATACTTTTCAAGGTCACTGGGATTTTCCAAGCGGTTTAAAAATTCTAGATGAGTATTTCTGTAGACGTTTTACTCTTTTGCTGAATGCTTTGGTTCCTACAGTGGATCTTAGTCCTAATCATATAAAAACACTAACAACATTTGGCTTCTGCATACGATGTCATTTATATGGCTTTTATCAGCTACTGACAAGACTTCAAAAATCACCATGGGAAACATTCAGTCCCCTTGTAGGTGGAAGGTCACCGTCTCATTGTAATGAGTCTTCCGTTTTCCATAGCTAGTGGAGCAGCCGGGCTAACTGAATGAGAGTCAACATTCTTCAGTGGTAAAGTGTGGCCCTATTGCTGCATTAGGTCATACAGTGAACCAGAGGGAACAAGAGGCCACACTGCTCCATGGATTATTAATTAAGCGAAAAAAGGAAAACTAGAATCAATAACAGGAAAGATTAGCAGTGGTTACTCATAGGGCAGCTGGATGACCTTCCAACCAAAAAGACCATGCAGATGTGCTGAAAGAGATGGAAGAAGAAAAGCAAAATATTTATTGGACCCGGTGGCATCTGCCCAGGACTCAGGCCCATAATTTCCTAAGTGACTCAGCTGCCTTGCACAATCTGCTTGAAAGCCCATTTCCCCAGGAGAGCTCCAAAGTGCTGCACGGTGCATCGTCCGCCTCCTACCAAACCCTTCCCGACCTAGCACCACACGTTCCAGCCTGTTGCGTTTACCGGCTGCGTGCAGCCATTTCTATTTCATTAGAAATCCCTCAAGGGTCCTTACCACACATGCTGATCCATTTAATTTACCTTTTCCTGTAAGTCTAAATAACTGCAGGAATCCGAGCCACTAGCCCTTCTGAGTTTCCTGTGTTATTTTGAGCTTCTTCAAAAGAAATTCTGGTTATATGCTGAAAATAATTTTCAGCTAGGCCGTTCTTCATGCAGGAAGAGGCTGAAAACATGGAGAACTTAAAAATAAAGGAGGAAAACACAGAGTAAAGCTATTGTAATCCCCAAAGGCAAAATCTTCAATCCAGAAAAGTGGATTTATTTCCAATTTACCACATAAAAACAACCTTGAGAAAATAAACATGGTGGCTTAAACAGGTTTCAGCACTAAAAGTTGTTTTTGACTATGAAAACTGAACCAGGGGTAGGATTCTGAAAGAATGAGCGAAGCAGCATGAAATGGATCAAGGTTATAAGTTTTTGTTCCCTGGTACATAAACAATCAAATTAAGAACTAGGAAAAAAAGGTAATTTTATGCCCACAGCTGGAAGGGCAGGGTGTCTCACTCCCAAGAACTCAATACTTAGTGACTGATAACTAATAATTTACTGTAAACAATGCAAATTATATTTTTTCCTGGGAAATATGCTGACTAGTGCTACACATTTATCTTTGCTATGTTAGTAAAATTTTAGGATGTTGCCACTAGAAGCAAATGTTTGGTGTGTGAACATTCCTGTAGGAAATAAACTATGTTTAGACAAAGTTTTAAAACAATCCGTATCCGGACCAAACATCCGATACACGGTAGAGCAGGAATAGTTACTGTAATTTTAGAGCGATGACGACTTATTTCCTCTCCTTGCAGGTCTGTGGTTTCTCGTTTCTAGGACCCAGGACTGACAGCGGAGGAGCTGGGAGAGGAATTCGTCCAGAGCCAGGAGAAACGTGTAAGGCAGGAGCCCTGGCCTCAGCCTCAGAGTCTCACTTAGGTTCTTGGTTTAAGGAGCCCAAAGTCTTCTAAATAGCTGATAATTTCCTGAATGAGTTAATTTCTTTTTTTAAAAATATTTTTTTAAAAATAGGGCTTTGGAACAGGTCATTCTGGCACAGCAGCAGGGAAGGGACTGAGGAAGTTGAAGCCTGTGGCAGACACTGCTGAGATTTGCACTGGGAAAGTATTTTCAGGATATCGACACTCGGGTCTTTTGCACTGTTTGTGCCCTAATGGACGAAGGGTTTCCTGGCTTGGCCGGAAGAAAGTGAAGAAGGATAAAATGTGAAGTGGCCTCTGCATATTTTCATTCCCTTCTAATCTCTAATGAAGTTATTAAAGCGACGTGAAGGGTAATAAACAACCCAGCAGTTACTGCGCCTGTCTGCCAGGTGAGTGACTCTGTGACTGCTCCGGCCTCCACAGTTGCTGTGCTGAGAAGTCTTTGAAAAGCAAAAAGACTTTCATGAACTTCAAAAAGGTGCGATGGCCCATTGTCTCAGCTGCCGTGAGAACGGTGCTGTGAAGTTGGAAGAGAACTCGTTTCACACGGACCTTGGCCTGCGCCCTGCCTGGGTCCATGAGGGGGCTGCCAGCAAACAGGAAGCCTAGTGAGTGGCAGCTGAGTGCCTCCGCCGCTCCCGGCAAAGAGAAAAGCTTTGAATACATCATCGGCAGGATTCTATTTGGGTGGACATAGAAAGCAAAATCCAGCCTCCAGAGCTGTTACACATCTGTCATTCTGGCATTCAGGAGGCTGAAGCAGGAGGATCACCTCTTTAAGGGGCAGAAATTAATAAAATTCTAGAATCACCCTCAACAACTAGTCTATGCCCCATAGACGTACTGTATCAGTTTCTAAAGAGATGCTTCATTTTTATGATAAAATAGAACACAAGAAGAGATTTTTTTCTGGTCATTGCTGTGTTTCATTCAGATCAAAGATAAAAATGCTGTCGTTCTACGCACTGCCTAGAAATTACTTTTTGATGAATTTTTTAAAAAGATGAAAGATTTATACAATCTGAAGAGAAACCAGAGTATTTTTTGATGAATTTAAATGTGAAGTTTTTCTGTACATTAATTATATGGCCTCATATGTGTGATTCAGTGGCGCTGCTATCACCGAGGAACAGGTCAGTCTCTTTGGGACAGACACAGGGACTCACGTCTTGGGAACGGGTCAGTGCCCGGGAGGCCGAGCGCAGGTTAGGAAGTGCTCACACAGAGACACACACAGACACACAGACACACAGACACACACGCCTTTGGGGGATCAGATCCCGAGGAATCCTGCAGCCGCAGCCTTTGCACCCTTTGGAGGCAGCGTCAAAGGGAGTGAGAGGGAGCCCGGCTTCCCACGGGGACCTTCCTACTACTGCCTGGGCTGCTGGCCTGCTGGCCAGGTCTCCTCCGCTCGGGCCCCTGGGCTCCTGGGCTCACAGCCCACACCCCGCTGGGCTTCTCCTCCGGCTCCCGACCCGATCCTTCCTGCTCTGCTCTGCCAGGGACTTTGCCCACAGGAAAGGGGCACGGAGCTCACCGTGCCTGGCCTGGGACCCTTGTGCTGTCATCTTCCTCCCTCCCTGGGCCTGCTGGGCTTCCCAGGCTGCACCCGCTGGGTCCACATCAGAGGGGCACGCACTACGGAACCGGAACACGACCTGCGGCACCTTGACCCTGGCTCAGCTGTCCAGAGGTTCTGGGCCAGGCCACTGGCAGCTGTTGATTGAGACAACGCATAAATGCTTCCAATTCCCCAAAGCCAGTGCAATCATTACACATTCATACCAGCAAAAAAGTGAAGCTTAATTGAAATTAGCCTCTTTTTTTTTGATACCAGGGATCGAACTTATAACCTAGTGCTTGCCAGGCAGGCACTTAGGCCACTGAGCTAAATCCCCAGCCAGAAATTAGCCTTTTTACTTTTTTTTTATTTTAACGCTTCAGATCCCGATGCAACCGTTTAGGGCGTGTGACCTTGAACAAGTCTCTTAACCTCTCTGCCCTTCAATCCCTCATCTGCAAAACGGTGATCATGCCTGCCAGCCAGGTTTCGTGAGAAGCTGACATGAGAGAAAGCACCTGGCAGGGGCAAAGGAGGAGTGCGTCCCTCCCCTCTCCCACGTCCCGGCTTGGCTCCTTAGGCGCTGGGGACATAACTATGACAAGGTAAGCGTCGCCTTTGCTCCAGTGGAAACACAGATTAGCAGAGAAAACAGGGCCAAGGGTGCAGCTCAGTGGCACAGTGCCTGCCTGGTGAGTGCAAGGTTGTGAGTTCGATTCCCGGTACCAAAAGAAAAAAAAGAGAAAACTGATGCAAAAGAAAAGTAATTATGATATGAAAACCCAGGCTCATGAAGGAAATCACACATGGTGAAGGGACAGGAAGGGGGGCTAGGCTCTACATCAGGGGTCCCCAGACCCTTGCCTGTGGGACCTGACGGTCCAGGCATCTGGAGGAGGGGCCCAGAAACAGACAGCAAACGGCTTGGCTGCTGTGTTAGAGAACTGCTCGGCCCGGCATGGACGGGGGCTCATAGAAGTCCCGGGAACTGAACAAAGCCGCCGGTGCCACTTGGGACATTTAAAAGTGGATTTGTCACCTTCAGCCCAACAGGTCTGAAGTCTGGAATCCCTTTCTTTCATTAAACGTTAACAGTAATGTTACAGGAAGCATTCCTGTACTGGCGACTGATGAAAGAATAACTATGAATTTTAACAAAACAATGCTCCGTGTTGACTTTGGATTAGTTATAAATGAAAATCTATGCAGCGGTCAATAGCCCTTTTTTTCCCATCAGCACGCATCTGAGATGTTATCTGCACGAGGGATGGAATGGAATTAAAACAAAACAGAAGCACTTAAAAACATATTAGCCTCTGCAAGTGAAGTCTCCTCAAGCCGACCCAGATTAGATAAATCAGCAAGAAAAAACAAGCTTTTACAAGGTTCAAGCTAGTACCAGCCAGGCGGGCTGGCTCAAGCCCATAATCCTAGCACTCTGGAGGCTGAGGCAAGAGGATTGCTGTGAGTTCAAGGCCAGCCTGGACTACAAAGTGAGTTGAAGACCAGCCTGACCTGCACAGGGAGACCCTGTCTCAAAAAAGACCAATAATAATAATAATAGTAATAAATAAAAAAGAAAAGAAATTATAGATTCTTTCCAACAGGGTAAAATAATTACCCTCAAAAATTAAAAAAAAAGTGATTCACAGACCTAGGAATATTATACTTCAGAATAAAATCCACATTTCAATGATACTCTGTTCCAAAAGGCAATTTTGGAGTCATGGGGAAAGAGCCAGTATCTTGTGTTGGTGTGAGTGTCTCCAAAAGGACCTTGGAGGCGTGCGTGGTGATTAGCTCAGGGTTTGTCACACTGAAGACACAGCTTCTCTGGACCTCCGGCCACATCTTCCCGTCCTTGGCCCAGCCCCTCCCCCGGAGCTCAGGGGGCCGGAGCGTTGGAGCAGAGAGCGCCCAGGCCCAGACGCAGCGGGGATGGAGGCCTGCTGCTGACTCTTTAGTCCATCAAACCTAAACCAGGTTCCTTTAATTTTTTAAAAACGTTGTGTATTTTAAGAAAATTTAATCCACATGTGTGTTATTCACTTGCACTGGAATCATGGAATTTTTCAAAACAGCTGTTTAATGTCCAAAAAGTCATTTTGATATTTTAACTCCTCTTAGTCAAACCAGAATGCATTTCTGCATCAGAAACTGATTTGAGGATCAAAGACTGAAGCTCAGTGTGAAACCCTACTCCAGTTCTTCTGAGGGAATGTTTACGGGGCACCTGGAGCTGCCTCCCTGGAGGCCGTGGGCGCGGGAGGCTGCCCACTCAGGCCTGCTGCACGGGAGAGTTGGGAGATGTTTCTGAGGAGATTTTTGTAATGTCAAAACTCTTGGTTTTCAAAAGGCACATAGACCAAGGCAAAATTGGAAAGTGCTGTCATAAAGATTTTCCCTTTTGAAGGATCACTAGGGTCAGCAAATTTTAATCATATGGCAGGGTTCTCCGCGGGTTCTGCAGCATAGAGAGGTTTATGCTGGGGATTTAGCTCAGTGCAGTAAGTGCCTGCGGCACCAGCGAGGCTGTGAGTTCGATGCCTGGTACCTAAAAGAAGGAGGTTTACGACGCAGAGGCCGAGACATTGCAAAGTCTGTGACTGGCTCACTGGGGGCCCAGGAGAGGTGACGGTCCGGGTCCAGAGCTCAGAGGCACGGGCTTCTCGTTAGGGGTTTTTGGTTCTATTCAGTTCAATTCAATTGACTGGATGAGGTCAACACACACAAGAGAGGGCAAACTCTTCTCCAGGTCA